>JBBPTB010001086.1:0-11061 GCA_038093875.1 Boletus tylopilopsis
TGTTACGTTGCAAACATTCCCTACAAAGTGAGCGCCGAACAACTCAAGGACGCCTTCTCCGAGTTTGGCAAAGTTGTGTCCATCAAACTACGTACGTCCCGTCTGGGAGGGAAAAAAAACGTATCGTGCTAATCTGAATGGCAATGGCTAGTCACCTCGGATACGGGTCTCCCTCGAGGCGCTGGGTTCGTCCAGTTCGACTCGGTCGCGGACGCCGTCAACTTTGTCAAGGCGCACGCCGCGGATCCCATTTTCCTGCTTGACAGACAAATCTTTGTGGAGCACGCGCAACAGGCGAGGAGCATGCGGGGAAACGTCCAGCCTTGCGACACGCTCATGGTGCCCAAGTTCCAAGGGAAATCGGAGGCGGAGGTACGGGCAATGTTTGGCAGCGGTGCAGCCGACATTTTGGCGGTTCGGTTTGGTGAGTCGCGTGTTTTTTTTTCTTGCTATCAGTGTTGAGAACGCGTTTTTTTTTTCCTCCTTGGCGTAGACAGAAAAGAGGTTAACCAGCCGATGAGAAAAGCCTTTATCCAGTTCCGCGATGTGGACGCGGCAACGGAAGCCATGGAGGCCTTTAGGGACCAAAACGAGAATACGCAGATCACATATGCCAGACAGAGACAACCTCCAGTCAACGCATATAGTCTTGCGTCGAGACTTTCGCAACAGCGGGCCCAATAGAGGCTGTTCCGACTATCTATTATCGCTCGGCTACGTAATGTTGTCTGCTCAATGATGTTTTCAGTTAGCTGAACAGACAAAAGTACGATATCCTCTCTCAGTTGTTCCCGAAGTTTCCGGAAGAGGTTAGTATCTGTTTTTTTTTGAGGATTTTTTACCCCTTCAAACGCATATTGGATCGAATATACACGATAACATAAATATTGTCTTTTGGGACCGCTCTCGCATGAAGGACTCGAGGAAGCTTCTACATAACCAGTCGTCATATATCATAACTTGGACTGGCCGCCAAGCATGAGGTTGACATCAGAGGATGAAACTCGAAAGGCACACAGATAATTGTGGTCTGAAACTGTGAACATACATCCCGACACGGGATTCCTGCATTATACCACCCTACTTTACACCCGTGTTGACCTGTCCAGAAGTTCCTGCGACTTGATGAAACCGTCAACCCGAGCATTTGCATGAACAGATCGACGAACCTCACGTGTCTGAACACCAGAACTAATCGACTTTACACATGAACGTGTTTGCTTGAACGATCGCGAACGACTGAGTCTGAGTCCAAGGACATACCTCGTTCGGGTCAACAACTATGTCCACGTCCGTTTCTACCCAGGCCGCGGTTTGCATGTCATGTGATGGTTGAGAACCTGGATCTCTGATAGGTTTGTACGATGTCTTGTCGTCCCAGACGATGACCGTCGTGTTCGGGTCAGATCGACTCCTGAGCACAAGTCGATAATTCAAGGTCGCCAGTAAACTGTTTGCGTAGCTGCAGGTACCTAAGTCATGTACGGGAAAATCAAAAACGAGAACAACCCACAGCTTTGATACGGCATAAAACCTAGCAAGGATCAGTCGGTACAGTACGACTGGCTCCGGGAATGCTCACACAGCGACATGGATCCACGTGTCCTGATAAACGACTCCCAGGATTAGCTCCAGGAGCGCTGCTGCGGATGTTATAAGACCAGTCTCGATTGTCAACCTTGTTAATTTGACCAATGTTGACTTGTTACTTGCAAAGCGGGAATTGGAAGGACGGAGCTGTGTCGCATGGCTTGAGAAATGGGTCTGCAGTCAAGCACACAGGAAAGTAGACTTACGCTCAGTGTCATGCAGATTGTGATCGCTAAGTCACACGCAAGGCTACTTCCAAGCCAGGTCTACCAATTGATCGTGCTCCAAAGAGTGCGCATTGAACGATGACGATGAACTGAGCACTCACCACCAGTAACGAGAGAGAAATATTCGCTGCGAGAAAACCGCGCTGCGGAAGGTCAGTGTAGAGCGTAAATGATAGCGTGAGATCGACTTGCAAACATGCCAATATATACAATACTTCCGAGTTGAACTATAGATACCTGAGCAAATAGACGTTTAGTACACCCGTATAAGACTCAACGGGCGTGATACATCACCATCATAATAGGAATCGTGATCAAGCGGAATTTCTGAAGAGTCGAAATTCTCCAACAATAGAAGCCATGGGTCAATGTGGCCACTGCCTCAAATCAGCGCCGAACAATTTAGATCGACCTGTCACGTACCCAGTCCAGCTGCGGGTGCCACCAACCCAGCTGAAGCGACTGGGCTCCAGCCAGTGATCGATAATCCCAACAGCCCGTAAAATGCAAATGCAGTGATTATTGTTTCTAGGAGAAAGATGACTATTACTGAGGATAATCAGCTGCCACCCCATGAGGAACGGTGGTAGCAATCACCAGCTGCCTTGATGGCTTTCCTGTCATCTGGAAACCTAGTAAAATAGATATCTGAAATACAGAGGTGAGTTGGCAGTTCTCGAGGATGCCAGAAATACACACAAGCCTGGACGGCTAAAGCTCCCATCAAGGTGAAGCAAAGAGCGTATCCAACGACCTAAGGAACGCAGTGTCACAACCGGCAGGATACGACTGGAAGCACATACAAAAGGCACATTTCTGGTAAAGAAAATGGAGGTGTGAATACATATGAACGAAGTAAAGCGTATGATTCAAGGTAGCTCTCTCACAATATAGCGAGCTCCGACGAGGAGAGATAACTAAAGGGAGCGTGTTGGCCAGCGACACACATTAGAACCTGGGACGCACCTCATTGCTACCAGTTTTATGTTATCGAGTCGGCTTGTAGTCAAGGCACTCAGACGTTAGGTGAAAAGCGCTTACTTTGAAGGGGTTTCCGTGAACCACGACGAAGTTCATTTATTACAGGGGGGCAGAAGCTGTGTTATCAGAAAATAGACATACCAACACAGGCGTACAACAATTCGTGTGAGGTACCTACCAGGTCCTAAATCGGACAGGCTATAGTCCAATTGGAATTCCCTAGACGGGAGCTGAGCCCACTTAGCTTGCCGAGACTCCAAGACTGTCCGGGCCGCCTGTGCGTTCCACCAGAATAGCGGAGAGGGTGGGAAAAGTGGTGTTCCGCCACTTCCATGGCCCACAACGCAGAGAAGAGTCACAGATCTGTCGTTTTCACTAATAGGCTGATTCAAACAATACCAATCAATCTGGAATGGCATAAAGAAGGTCCTCACTATACCGACTGCCTTCATTCGAATCTCTGAGGCAACGGGCTGGTCACATCACACGGATAATCTGACAGATGAGCACTGAGGCTGGGTATGAATTATTTTCCTTCCAAACAACCAGAAACAATAGCATCACTCACATGTAACTTGTATTCCGAGCCGCAGCGCTGTGTGAGGGGTATTTTTCACATGTCACGGCGAATTATCCAGAAGTACAAAGTGAGTAAATGACACCTAGGTTTCACAGCTATTTATCTGGTAGATACTGCCATATGAATAAGTATTGCACAACAACATCCGACCTGATTCTTTTTTTTTTCCGTCCGGCCATGTACCCTTGCAAGCCAACGATACAAGCTCGAGGGACTCTTACCGCCTTCAAACCTAGGTCCTGGATGACTGGATCGGTTAGGACCACTCCTGAACTTGGATGAAGGAACATCACACCGCCGCCTCGGTGTGTAACATCGTGACAAAAGGGATCGGGATCGAGACCCGGATGTAACTTGCAGACCTCTGTCGCGTTTGTGTGAAGACAAGTTCACACGGCTTAGTAAAATCAACGCCAGACCCTTTGTGACGAGGGATTAAACGATTAGTTTTAATGGACTGGATTCACCTTGCTTCCGGTTCCAACAGGCCGTTTTACTCGTGCAGTTCGCCATCCCAGTCGATCTCTCCGTTTCGGGGCGAAGGTGGCCAATATACGCTCGCCATCGATTGTATGTTACCATCATATTTAGATTTCGGGTCCCAAAGCCAGACCTTATGGACCCCTTTCTCCAGACTAGTGGAGTCGAGGGAGAACAGGCATGGCATTTGATACTTCAAGCTTCATCTACCAGCGGGCTCAGCTGAACGACTAACAAGTGTGTCAATGCCAAGGTTTCTCACATGGCCAGAGAACGCCAACGCCTGCACTCTATCCTTCTTGCACCACGTAGCAGCGTAAGAATCGAATCTCCAATCGCATCACACCATTTTAATTTATACCGCGATGACTTGTCAAGAAGTTTCTGCGACTTCATGTCAACTCGATTAGGTTCACAAAATGGATTGGCCTCACATGTCCGGTTTGGAAAAGAATGATATCCCCTCAGAGTTGTTTCCGAAGTTGCTGGAAGAGGTTGGCATTTGTCGTTCCTGAGAGATTTATACCTTCAAACTTGTGTTGGCGATTGGATATACGCGATAACATGAATCTTGTATTTTCGGACCGCTCCTAGTACATCCAGGACTCGAGGAAGCTGCTGCACCACTGGCTGGATTGGTTGTCATATATCATAGCTTGAACTGGGCACCAAGCGTGAGGTGACATCGGATAACGAGACTCAAATAACTGCGGTCCGAAACTATGAGCATACACCCCGACACAGGCTTCTTGCATTGTACTACCCTTCACGCCCGTGTTGACCTCAGGTGTCCAGAAGTTCCTGCGACTTTATGAAACCGTCAACCCGACCATTTGCAATAAAAGATTGACAAACTTTGCATGTCTGGACCGCAATAGATCTAATCAATTTCCCTGGAACCGGCTACACGAGAACGTGTTTGCTTAAACGAACGACCGAGTCTGATTCCGAACACGTACGTCGTTCGGGTCAACAACTCTGTCAACACCTGTTTCTACCCAGGCTGCAGTTTGCATGTTATGTGATGGTTGAGAACCTGGATGTCCTGATGTCCTGTCGTCCCAGATGACGACCGTCATGTTCGGGTCGGACCGACTTCTGAGCACAAGTCGATAATTCAAGGTCGCCAGTAAACTGTTTGCGTAGCTGCAGGTACCTAAGTCATGTACTGGAAAATCAGAATGAGAGCAACCAACAGCTTTGATATGGCATAAAACCTAGTCAATGGTTAGACAATACTGTACGACTGGCTCCAAGAACGCTTACACAGCGATGTGGATCCACGTGTCCTGAAAAACGATTCCCAGGATTAGCTCTAGGAGCGCTGCTACGGACGTTATAAGACCAGTCTCGATTGTCAACCGTGTTAATTTGACCAATGTCGACTTGTTGCTTGCATAGCAGGAACGAGAAGGACGGAGCTATGTTGAATGTACGTAAGAAATGGATCTGCAGTAAAGAACACAAGCAGACCTACGCTCAGTGTCATGCAGATTGTGATCGCCAAGTCACACGCAAGGCTACTTCCGAGCCAGGTCTACCGAATTGATCGTATTACAGATAGTGCGCAACGATGACGATAAACTGAGCACTCACCACCAGCCACGGAGAGGGTTGTTCCAATATTGACGAATTATGGAAGGGAATAGAAATCTTTGTTGGGTAGAATTGGTGCTGCAGGGGGTCATTGTAGAGTGAATCATAACGTGATGAGATTGACTTGCAAAAACACCAAGATATATGATACTTCCGAGTTGAACCATGGATGCCTGAGCAAAAAGACATTTAGTACACTTCCATGTGACTCAGTGGCACGATATGTCACCATCATAATAGGAAATGTAATCAAGCGAAATTTCTGAAGGGTTGAGATCCTCCAACAATAGAAGCCATGCGTCAATGCAGCCACTGCTTCGAATCAGCCACCAGACGATTGAGATCAACCTGTCACTTACCCAGTCCAGCTGCGGGTGCCACAGCCACAAGTACGAACATATCTTGTCCCTTAGAGCTACTGATCGATCTCACCAAAAACGCATAAAATGCACCCGCAGTGATCAATGTTTCTAGTAGAAAAATGACTATTACTGAGCATAAATCAGCCGCGACGCCATGGGGAACTCTGGTAGTGATCACCAGTTGCCTTAATAGCTCTCCTGTCGTCTGGAAACCTAGTAAAATAGACATCTGGAATACAGAGGTGAGTTGATGGTTTTGTGAGGATGCAAGAAAGTACACACAAGCCTGGACGGCTAAAGCTCCCATCAAAGTGAAGCAAAGAGCATATCCGACGGCCTATGGAAGATGGTGTCACAGCCGACAGGAACAGCAAGGATATGAGTGGAAGCACATACAAAAGGTACATTTCTGGTAAAGAAAGTGTGAGATGTGGATACATACAAACAAAACAAAGAGGATGATTCGAGCTAGCCTTCTCACAAGGTGGCGTCCTCTGAGAGTGAACTAAAAGGAGCGTGTTAGCTAGTGACACATATCAGAACCTGGAACGCACCTCATTGGTACCAGTTTCAAGCCATCGAGTCGCTTGTAGTCAGGGCTTTCCAATGTCAGTGAACAGGGCTTACTTCGAAGGGGTTTCCGTGGACCATGACGAAGTTATTTATTAGTACATGGTGGCAGAAGCTGTGTTGTCAGAAAATAGATACACCGAGATACTAGGCGTACAACAATTTGTAGTACCTACCAAGTCCTAAAGCGGACAATTCGGATTCTCTGGTCGGGAGCTTACTGTTCATTTGAATTTCAAACCAAAGGGCCGGTCATCACGTGGATAGTGGTCGGAACATGCGCTCGGAGACTATATACCAGTAATAATATTCTCGTTCTCACTGTAAGTTGAGACTCAAAGGCCCAGCGCGGCTACTTACTACTTACTACAACATCACGATTACATCAAACAACCAATAGACTCATTTGCACCGGTAACTTACTTACTACAGGTCCCACGCACCGATTCTTTTGAGAAAAATCGTTCACACTCCCCCCTTCTCGCTGATGGAGACAAAGTATCCACTTTCTTCCCCACGGCCTGGCACACCTCTGAAGCATATTATTATCCCTCCAGTGAGGTGTTCTTTATTTTTGTTTTTCACTTATTACACTTCCGTAGCATACTATTCAAGTAAGAGTTGTATCTGCGGTGCTGTGTGAGGAGCATTTTTCACATGCCACGGCGAATTATTCAGAAGCGTTGAAACTGAGTAAATGACACCTAGATTTCACAGCTACTTATCTGGTGGGTACTGCAATATGAATAAGTATTGCACAACAACATCCGACCTGAAGTTTTTTCCGTCAGACCATGTACCCTTGCTAGGGCTTGATACAAGTTAGTCGTCCTTGAGGCACTCTTACCGCCTTCAGACCTAGACCTTGGATGAGATACTTTGTCACAGATCGGTCAAGATCCGAGAGGTGCTAGGGGTCCTGGCCTCGTGGCTGGTTCCCCGCCTCGGCCCCTCTCCAGCGGTACCATCATGCACGAATTTATGTAAGATGGTTCTCAGTTGCACCAGCATTCGGCACGGAGAAACCGAGTCTCATAGGCTACCCCCCTTCCGGAACGTGTTACGTTGCAGACATTCCCTACAAAGTGACTGCCGAACAACTCAAAGACGCCTTCTCCGAGTTTGGCAAAGTCGTGTCCATCAAACTACGTACGTCCCGTCTGGGAGGGAAAAAAAAGTAGCGTCTTTGTGCTAATCTGAATGGCAATGGTCAGTCACCTCGGATACGGGTCTTCCTCGAGGCACTGAAGCGGACGCTGTCAATTTTGTCGAGGCGCATGCCGCGGATCCCATTTTCCTGCTTGACAGGCAAATCTTTGTGGAGCACGCGCAACAGGCGAGGAACATACGGGGAAACGTCCAGCCTTGCGACACGCTCATGGTGCCCAAGTTCCAGGGGAAATCGGAGGCAGAGGTACGGGCAATGTCTAGCAACGGTGCAGCCGACATTTTAGCGGTTCGGTTCGGTGAGTCGCGCGTGTGTCTTTTCTTGTTGAGAACGCGTTTTTTTTCCTCCTTGGTGTAGATAGAAAAGAGGCTAACCAGCCGATGAGAAAAGCCTTTATCCAGTTCCGTGATGTGGACGCGGCAACGGAAGCCATGGAGGCCTTTAGGGACCAAAACGAGAATACGCAGATCATATATGCCAGACAGAGACACCCTCCGGTCAACGTATACAGTCTTGCGTTGAGACTATCACAACAGCTGGCTCAGTCGTTATCGCTCGACTACGTAATGTCATCCGCTCAATGATGTTTTCAGTTAGTTGAACAGACAAAGCATCATATCCCCTCTCAGAGTTGTTCCTGAGGTCGCTAATAATGCTTAGAAGATGTTAGCCATCTGAGGGATTTACACCTCACTAAACTTAGGTTAGCGATTGGATGTACACGATAACACGAACCTTGTCTTATCGGACCATTCCTGCATGAACAGCTGGAAGCTTATACACAACTAGCCGGATCAGGATTCATAAATTATGGCTGAACTGACCGCTAAGCGTGAGGTTGACATGAGATGCATAACTGTGTTCTGAAACTATGAGCATATGTACACCCCGCCACAGGCCTCCTGCATTGTACTACCCTACTACACCAGTGTTGACTTGTCCAGAAGTTCCTGCGACTTGACGAAACGTCAACCCGAGTATTGGAAGAACAAATCGACGAACCTCATGTGTCTGGACACTAGAACTAATCGACTTTACACGAGAGCATGTTTGCTTGAACGAACGACCGAGTCTGAGTCCAAGGACGTACCTCGTTCAGGTCAACAACTATGTCAACATCCGTTTCTACCTGGGCCACGATTTGCATGTCATGTGATGGTTGGAAACCTGGATGTCTTGATGGTTCATACGATATCTTGTCGTCCCAGACGATGACCGACATGTTCGGGTCGGACCGACTCCTGAGCACAAGTCGATAATTCAAGGTTGCCAGTAAACTGTTTGCATAGCTGCAGGCACCTAAGCTATGTACGGTGTGATAATAAAAATGAGAGTAACCCACAGCTTTGATATGGCGAAAAACCTAGCCAAGGATCAGTAAGTAAACTATGATTGGCTCCTGTAACACTTACACTGCGATATGAATGTATGTGGCCCGAAAAACGATTACCAGGATTAGCTCCAGGAGTGCCGCTACAGAGGTTACAAGACCAGTTTCGATTGTCAACCTTGTTAGTTTGACCAATGTTGACTTGTTACTTGCGACGCGGGAATGGGAAGGACGGAGCTGTGTCGTATGTGCTTGAGAAAATGTATCTGCGTTAAAGAACATAAGCAGGCCCACGCTGAGTGTCATGCAAATCGTGATCGCTAAGTCACACGCAAGGCTACTTCCGAGCCAAGTCTACCGGATTGATCGCGTTCCAGATAGTGCGCAGCGATGATGATGAACTGAGCACTCACCGCCAGAAACGGAGAGGGTTGTCCCACTACTAACGCAAAATCATCCGAATTATTGGGGGAAACGGAAATACTTGCTGAGAGAAATTGGCGCTGCCGGAGGTCAGTGTAGAGTGTGGATCATAGCGTGAGATCGACTTGCAGAAACACCGAGATATACAATACATCCTAGTTGAACTATGGATACCTGAGCAAATAAATGTTTAGACACTTGCATGTGACTCAGCGGTATGATATATCACCATCATAACAGGCAATGCAATCCAGCGGAGTTTCTGAAGGGTCGAAATTCTCCAACAGTAAAAGCTATGTGTCAATGTGGCCACTTCTTCGAATCAGCCGCTGGACAATTGAGATCGACCTGTCACTTACCCAGTCCGGCTGCAGGTGCTACCAACCCAAGTGCCGTTATGACTTGTTCATTCAAGCTATTGACCGATATTTCCAAAAGCCCGTAAAATGCACCCGCAGTGATCAACGTTTCTAGTAGAAAAGTGACTAGTACTGAGGATAATCAGCCGCGACCCCATGAGGAACGGTGGTACTGATCACCAGTTGCCTTAATGGATCTCTTGTCATCTGGAAACTTAGTGAAATAGACATCTAAGATACAGGCATGAGTGGATGATAGCCTTGTGAGAATGGGAGAAAAACACACAAGCTTGGACGACCAAAGCTCCCATCAAGGTGAAGCAGAGAGCGTATCCGACGGCCTATGAAATGCAGTGTCACAACAAACAAGAACAGAAGGTATACGTGGAAGCACATGCAAAGGAGATAGCAGCAGGGTATCTGGTGAAAGAAAATATGGAGTGCGAACACATATAAACGAAGTAAAGCGCATGATCCAAGTCAGTTTTCTCACATGTCAATGAAGTCCAAGGTACTAAAGGGAGCGTGTTGGCCAGCGACGCATAGGTATCAGCACCCGGACGCACCTCATTGCTACTACCGTCGGTTTCAAGCTATGGAGTCGCTTGTAGTCAGGACTCTCCAACAGCAGGTGGACACCGTTTACTTCGAAGGGGGTGGACCAACGACAAAGCCATTTATTACATGGCGGTAGAAGCTGTGTTAACGGAAATGATACCGTGACTATCATGATGGGGGAATACATTGAACGACTTCGTCAGTCACTCACTTTGTCACTCTTCACAAATGTTGTTATTCTACATAAGAACTCTCTTGTCCGCTGCGCAGTACTGTTTTGGTAGCAAATTTTAGAGCACCACGAACTTGAATGGGCTGGATTGAATGAAAAATGAATGAGATTGCTGCTTCAAGTCACGTTCACTGCTCGAGTGTCACATGTCACATGCGAGTGTTACGCCGCGGCCGTGCCAACTGTGTGGGAGGCCTTCTGATGGGAGAAGCACCTCAGGGGGTACTGGGACAATGGAGACACCAACTTGAAAACCTGAGTGGTATGTACGTGGCATCGTGACTCGTAGTCATAAATGCATAATGATCGATATCCCATGCCAGTCCTACATAAGTAAAAGGGTATTTTGTCCCTCTAAATTATGAGAGAGATACCTTCGAGTCCACTTGTTACCTAAGGTGCCGACCGTAATAATTGCGAGTTGACCATTGTAGGTTTACAGAAACGACACGACGTCCGATTAATATCTCATTTGTCGTGACACAGATTTCTGTACCCGTGGAGCTGCAGACAAGATCATACGGCTTCGTAAAATCAATGTCAGCCCTTCGCAACAATGGATCGATGATGCTCACTTATCTGACCCGCGCCAGAACCATTCTTTT
>JBBPTB010001087.1:0-11061 GCA_038093875.1 Boletus tylopilopsis
AATACTTCCATGTGAATGAATGTCCCATCAGGATCTAAAGTGCTGGAGATCCACTCCAAATGGGCAGTCAATCTCTCAGCAAAGCTCAAAGACACCAAGAACACAGCCACACCTGAGCTTCACTCCTACCTAAACACCACTGTGCCATCCGCTAGTGTGTTTGAAGATGATGACACCTCTACATCATTGCTGCCTTCATCTCCCCCACCCTCTCTCCCATCCACTACCTGAAAGCATAAAAGACATGCACCTTCAAGTGATAGAAGTGCTCAGTGGGCCAAACATGATGACTCTGACTTGGATGTGCAAGATTGGCCATCTCAACTAGCTAAAGGTGAGCCAGTTGACTCCTAATAGCTGCTCAATGGTATTTACTAGCTTTTTACACTCTAGGCAAGCTATCCAAGCCACCTGCCATCCAAAAAAATAGACAGCACATACAAAGGACTACAAACAGTGATGGTAAGTCTTATCAGCTTCGATCAATAAATACACCAGTTCACAAGTGATGATTCACACTTTCAGGGCCAGAATCTTTACTCCAGAAAGATAGGATTGGGCCAGATGGCCTTCTTGAAGACATCAGCATTATGGATGTTGACAACCCTCCAACAGTGCAAGATGAGTAGCACAACCATGACAGATTTTGACAACCCTCCAAAGGTATGCCACAAGCAGTGCAGCCACAATGTGGATAACTTTTTTGATGAGGCCTACAACTGGGCCAGTGATGGTAAAAGGTGTCAATGTTATGCTTGGGTCAAGCATATCCCAGATAAGGGAAAGTGGAGTCTGAACAGGGAGTCCTTGAAGTGAGGCACAAGAATGGGGTGTGTCATATGCATGATTTCTGACCTACTCCGCTCCACTCCAATGCATCAAGTCCAATGCATAAGTCCAATGCACAACTCCAATGCATCAACTCCGATGAAAGTCCAACATTTCCTCCTTTAGGTATCTTTTGTATTTCCTTCATCATACTTTCCTGTGCTTCACTTAAGCACAGCTCCGGTCTTCAATGTCTCCAAACATTCTTCTTAGTAATGTACTTACCAATTCTCTTACCAATTCTCTCCACCTGGTAGTATATAATCTGTAGTCTTAGACCCTCTTGTACTCAGCTTGAATATTGATTTAAACAGTTATCCTTGATCCTCTCAATCTCCACTCCAATCATCTCTGCTCTGATCATAATAACTCTGATCCAACATACCTTTCTCTGCATCTCCGAAATACAGGGCACATCTGTCAGCAAGGGCGCGACACACAAGTCCTGTGCCAAAGCCCTATCAGACTTTGCAACTCTGAAGGTCCAGAGTTTTGCAATAGGGGTAACTGTTACAAACCGGATCCTCCAGTTCATGTCCAGATGGAGGTCCGAAGGCGTGGGAATATCGGAGTTACATATAATCGGAGTTGCACATCAAACATTGGAGGGGTTTAGGACATTGGTGTTATGCTTACGGTGAGCACGTGCCCAGGTGGAATAAATGCTAGTTGAAGAGAGGTCAGATCAATAGTAGACTGAAGGCAAACCTTGTGCACTGTGAGCAAGAGGCCCAGCGGAGTGCGCGTCCTGTACACAAGAGTAAGGCTGATGACCAACTAAGGTGTGACCTATCACGAGCTCAACGACTAAGGTGAGTGAGGAGGGCTTGGAATGACAGCGAAGGTCAAGAGGGACGAAGTCTTGACATCCTGTCACCAGTACACCAGTGAAGCGCATAGATTGCAAGGGCACACTTAGGTGCAGGGACAATTGCAGTGATACAGGTGTAGAACTAGCTTAAGGTCTCTAGCTAGTACTCTGGGATTTATATACTGAACCTGAATGGTGCACAGACCATCAGGGCTAAGGGTCCTCCTAAAGAGGAACAAGGGCCTTCCCACATCAGGAAGGGGACGAAGGGTGAAATGGGATCCCGCTGTCAAGGAAGAGCGGAAGTGGTCAAGGAGACCAGCGGGATCAAACAGGAAGTCTAGGTGAAACATGAACCTAGACTAACACATGCCCTAGATGGCTAAAGAGGTCCATCGGGTGTACACAGCTGAACGGAGGGTCAAGAACGGTGCTCTGCAGCAAAGAGGAATACAATGGTAATAGGATCCGCTGTCTGGGTGTACATATCCTAGCTGCAATGGGAATACTCTCATCCATTCAGCGGTGTAAGGGTCACAATGGCGACCAAGCATCATCACGAGTCATGCTTCAGATCTAGGCATCAGGAGTGGGGCAGTGTCATGAGGGCTAGGGTCCAGGGTTACCCCTAGAATGAGGGTCAAGGGTTACCCCTCATGGTGGTCGTGAGGCTGAGGGTCCAGGGTTACCCCTCAGGGGCCATTAGAGGACAATGGCAGGTTGGTGGTGTACTCCTTCATGAGTACTGCATAGGCGAGCTCCCAGAGCTCCCTAGGGCAGAAGGCATCTGCTAGGCCTTTGTGTTGTAAGCGTGTCCTGTCCATCAAGGGTGAATGGTGAAGAAATGAAGAAAACAAACTGGGGTTCTGGCAGGTCTGGTCCGGAAACCAGGGAAAACCATAACAATTGGCGCAGGACTTATGTGTTGCACCCTTGCCCAGTCCTGGGTCCTAGTATTTCAGAGGAGAGAAGGAGAGAGGAAGAGAGGAAGAGGAATAGATTCCAGACAAGGAGAGGATTATTTGTAGTCAATATTCAGACTAAAGTACAGCAAGAGTATCTATGAGGTTATATACCAATGTCCAGGTGAACTCTGGACTGGAAGTGTGGAGCATATAATATGAAGGGGGTGATGGACATCACATTGAGGAATGAAGGAGGATGAGTAATACACGACAGAGGGTAGAACATAACCAAAGGCTGGAGGGCTGTACTTGAGAGCTGTAAGATATTACAGAAGTGTACTATACTATACAGAGATATTGGAGGTCTGACTCAGAGGTGGACAGGGGTCCAAAGTGGAGTTGGGTCGGAGTTGGATATATTAGGGTTGGAGTTGGTCATATAGGGGTCAGAGTTGGTTGGAGTTGATGGGGTTTGCATGGATATAACAGTAACACCCAGTTTTAACAGGTGAGGCTGAGAAGTCCCAATAGAAGGGACAGTGACTAAGGAGCAGCAATAAGCTGGGAACCTTCTGGTAGAAGGCCACTCAGAGTTCTGCGGTAGAAGTGGCTAAGGTGGGGTTCCACAATAAGATGCAGCTAGGACAGGGTTCCATGATAAGATGTGGCTAGGATGCTAGGAGGACTCAGGAAAGTCGACTAGGATGCTGGGACAAGTTCCAGGGGGGAACGACTAGGAACTGGGATGTCCAGAAGGACAGCTAGAATGAAGGGACACTTGAGAGGGTGACTGGGAACACAAGGGGTCTGGCAAGATGGCTTGGATACTGGGAAGTCATCCTGAGGAAGATGACTAGTACTGGGTGAGGTTGAAGGCGAGGGTATGAGGACAAGCATTCACTCAAACAGTGGAATGAGGACTGGAGGGGGCAAAGCACAAATGGTATTAAGGACTATGCTCTGGGAGCCTAAACTAGGGAAGTGGGAATTGAGGTACTAGGGTATATATAAGAGAATAAGAGTTCAATGACTAAGGAATGCTGGAAGGTCATGGAACATTATGGAAGGGTCATGTGATGCTTAGTCATTGTGAGTTCAAAGATGGGTCACCAAATGGTGCCATGTGAAGATTGTCCAAAAAGGGAAGTCATGTGACCTGCTTAGTCAGCAGGTGTTATGCTTACTGTGAGCACGTGCCCAAGCAGAATAAACACTAGTTGAAGAGAGGTCAGATCAATAGTAGACCAAAGGCAAACCTTGTGCACTGTGAGTGAGAGGCCCAGCGGAGTGCGTGTCCTGTACACAAGAGTAAGGCTGATGACCAGCTAAGGTGTGACCTACGATGAGCTTGACGACAAAGGCAAGCAAGGAGTGCTTGGAATGATAGTGAAGGCCAAGAGGGACGAAGTCTTGACATCCTATCACCAGTACACCAGTAAAGTGAGTAGATTGCAAGGGCACACTGAGGTGCAGGGAGTATTGCAGTGATACAGGTGTAGAACTAGCTTAAGGTCACTAGCTAGTACTCTGGGTCTTTTATACTATACCAGAATGGTGCACAGACCATCAGAGCCAACAGCATCCTCCTAAAGAGGAACAAAGGCCTTCCCACATCAGGAAGGGAGCGAAGGGTGAAATAGGATCCCACTATCAAGAAGAGCAGAAGTGGTCAAGGGGACCAACAGGATTGTTACAACTCTTCTTTACAGACATTTATTTTCTTTATCCCAGTGATGACTTTCCTTCCCACATACTGCCTTATCTCCACCAATTGTCTCATCATCACTTCTGTTATGGTCACAGTCTAATGGACTTAGTCATTTCTTTCTTTTCCTCTTATCTTATCTTCTGATCTTATCGTATCACACGGATCACTTACTGATCCTTGCTTTCTGCTCTTCACTTGTGCCTCATGGATGCTCCTTCTCTTTCACTTATTCACCTTGCGCTCATGGATGCACCTTTAACCCTTTCACAGATCTAGATCCACTAGATCTTCCATTCACCCACCACCATGCATGATGGGTATGCTTTTCATCTTATCTATTGGCAGATCTTCCATACTGCCACACCTCATGTATAACACATGCATCAGGCATGTCCATGCTTCTTTCCTTCTAGAATCTTCCATGGCTATGCACCTCACGGTATTGGCATGCCTTGCCTCACCATTACCATATGTTTTCCCTTATATATCTGTGTATTGGTAGATTAGGGCCAAACATGGCCAAACCCCTAGGTAGTATTTAAACCCCATGAATGTAGCGGCCAAGGGGCAGTCTTGTCCTCTTGGTCTTTCCCTGCCAACGACATTATACTCCCCTCGTCCTCTGCCCTCTGTTATAACCTAAGCACTAGACTCTTAAGTGTAGTCACAGGCTGGTTGTTTCAACTTCCTTCACTTTCTAGAACATTCACTCTTCTGACTCATGCTGACTCATCCATCACATGACCCTTCTTCTGTGTTCTATGACGTTCCATTTGCTTAGTCATAGTTACCTTGTATTATCTATATAAGCCCCAAGGTTGCCTCACTGATTCCTCAGCTTGAGCTCCCTTGTTATACATTCTTCTCTTGCTCCTTAGCTTCTAAGTCCCCAGCCTACTTCTGAGTGGCTGCTCGTCGTCTTCTCCCTTGTCTTTAGTCTACTCTTCTCTTGTGAAGAGTATCCCTTGTCCTCAGTCCGAACCTTTGATCCTTCATCAAACGTACTCTTTAGTCTCAGATAAGGGCTGTGCTTAGGAAAGCATAACAGGAATCATACCGGAAGTCTAGGTGAAATGCAAACCTAGACTGACACATGCCCAAGATGGCTAAAGGGTCCATTGGGCATACACAGCTGGATGGAGGGTCAAGAATGGTGCTCTGCAGCAAAGGGGAATACTATGGTAATAGGATCCGCTGTCCGGGTGTACAAGGATCAGCGAGCAGTGTAACAGTGGATCAGGAACATATCCTAGCCACAATGGGAATACTCTCATCCATTCAGCAGTACAAGGGTCATGATGAGTCATGCTCCAGATCTAGGCATCAGGAGTGACAGGGTAATGAGGGGAAGAGGGTCAAGGGTTGATGGATGTCCCTCTTCAGGGTGTTGTTACGCTTACTGCGAGCACGTGCCCAAGCAGAATAAACGCAAGTCAAGAGGAGGTCGGATCAATAGTAGACCGAAGGCAAACCTTGTGCACTGTGAGCTAGAGGCCCAGTGGAGTGCACATCCTGTACACAAAGTAAGGCCAACGACCAGCTAAGGTGTGACCTACAATGAGCTCGACTCTTGGTAGAGCAAGGCAGCTTGGAATGTGAGCGAGGTCAAGAGGGATGAGGTCTTGATGTCCTAGCACCAGTACACCAGCGAAGCGAGTAAGATTGCAGGGACCCACTTAAGGGCAGCGACTATTGCAGTGATACAGGTGTAGAACTAGCTTAAGGGTCACTAGCTAGTACTCTGGCTTTATATACCATCCAGAATGGTGCACAGACCATCTGGGCAAAGGGGTGTCCTCCTAATGAGGAACAAAGGCCTTCCCACATCAGGAAGGGGGCGAAGGGTAATACCTGAATGGTGAGACGACCATCAGGGCTAAACGGGATCCCGCTGTCAAGAAGAGCGGAAGTGGTCATGGAGACCAGCGGGATCAAATTGGAGGGATAGGTGAAATGTTAACCTATCCTGACTCATGCCCAGAGTGGCTATAGGGTCCATCAGGCATACATGGCTGAACGGAGGGTCAAGAATGGTGCTCCGCAGCAAGGGGGAATACTAAGGTAATAAGATCCACTGTCCGGGTGTACAAGGATCAGCGAGAGTGGCAACAGCAGATCAGAGACGTATCCTAGCCATGACGGGAATACTCCCATCTGTCAGGCAGTCTAGGGTTGCCTATAGCAACCAGCGTCGTCGTGAGTCATACCGAGTCATGCCCCAGATCTAGGCATTGGGGGAGGTCATGTTGTGAGGGCTAGGGTCTGAGTTACCCCTAGGGCCAAGGGTCAAAGGTTACCCCTCTGGGGCGTCACGAGTGTCACAGTTTAACATTATGGTGGACGTTAGCGATGGTGGATGTGTACTCCTGCGGCGAGTACTGCATGAGCGAGCGTACGAGCTCCTCAGGGTGGAAGGTGTCTGCTAGGCCTTCAGGATAAGCGTGTCCCATCCGTTAAGGGCAAATGGTGAACAATGAAGGAAAATGAACAGGGGTTCCGGTGGGTCCAGTTTGGCAACCAAGGAAAACTGTAACAGGTGTATCCAGCTAGGCGATCTGTGGACAGAGACCCCTAGGGGACAACATGTGGCCATTAGCAGACAATGGCAAGTCGGTGGTGTACTACTCCATGAGTACTGCATAGGAGAGCTCCCTGAGCTTCCTAGGGCAGTGTTACACTTACTGCGAGCACATGCCCAAGCAGAATAAATGCTAGTCAAGAGGAGGTCGGATCAATAGTAGTCCAAAGGCTAACCTTGTGCACTGTGAGCAAGAGGCCCAGCAGAGTGCACGTCCTGTACACAAGAGTAAGGCTGATGACCAGTTAAGGTGTGACCTATGACGAGCTTGACGACTAAGGCAAGCAAGGAGTGCTTGAAATGATAGCGAGAGGTCAAGAGGGACGAGGTCTTGACATCCTATCACCAGTACACCAGTAAAGTGAGTAGATTGCAAGGGCACACTGAAGTGCAGGGAGGTTGCAGTGATACAGGTGTAGAACTAGCTTAAGGTCACTAGCTAGTACTCTAGGTCTTATATACTATCCTGAATGGTGCACAGACCATCAGGGCAAAGGGTGTCCTCCTACAGAGGAACAAAGGCCTTCCCACATCAGGAAGGGGACAAAGGGTAAATACAGGATCCTGCTGTCAAGAAGAGTGGAAGAGGATCACATAGGATCAACAGGATCAAACAGGAAGTCAAGGTGAAATGTGAATCTTGACTGACACATGCCCTGGATAGCGAATCCGGGCAGACTGGTAGAAAATCAATGCGGACAAGGGGCATCGAGCTAAGTGTGCACGGAGGAAATCGAACATATGCAAGATGCTTTGCCTAGAGTGAAGAATGACAGTTTTTTTTTTTTTTTTTTTTGGTTGGGGCCTGTTTTGTTTATCTGGGAGCGAAAGGGAGAAAGGAAATGGTACCATATTAGAGTGTTAAGACCGGTTGTTACCCCTATCGCAAACTCCGGACCTTCGGAGTTGCGAAGTCTGATAGGGCGTTGGCGCAGGACTTATGTGTCGCACCCTTGCTGACAGACATGCCCCATATTTCGGAGATGCGGAGATAAGTTCGTCGGATCGGAGTTACTATGATCGGAGCAGAGATGATTGGAGTGGAGGTCAAGGGAAGATGACGAAGACGAGAGGAGGTAACAATCTATGTTGATATTCAAGCTGAGTACAAGAGGGTCTAAGACTACAGATTATATACTATGATGTGGAGAAGGATTGGTAAGGGGATTGGTAAGTACATTAGTAAACATGAATGTTCAGAGAAGTCAGAGACTGGAGCTGTGTGGTAAGCGAAGCACTGGAATCTATGACAAAAAGAAATACAAGAGATACCTAAAGGAGAAAACATTGGACTTTCATCGGAATTGTGCATCAGACTTGATGCATCAGAGTGGAGCAGAGTAGGTTGGAAATCATGCATATGACATTCGCTGTTACGGTATTCCCTGGTTGCCGGACTGGACCCACCGGAACCCCACTCATTTTCCTTTGTTCTTCACCATTCCCCCTTGATGGATGGGACATGCTCTTTCCTGAAGGCCTAGCAGACACCTTCACATACATCCGCCATGACACTAAACTGGGCCCACGTCTGCTATGATGCTAAACTGGACACCTGAGGGGTAACCCTTGTTCCCTCAGCCTTGCGACACCATAGGGGTAACCATGGACCCTAGCCCTCACAACACAACTGCCCCCGATGCCTAGATCTGGGGCATGACTCACGATGACACCCAGTTGCTATTGTTACGCTTACTGCATTGAGTTGTCTCCTGGAACATGGAGTCGATGGAGGGTGAAGTAATAGGTAAAAGCGGAAGCGAGGGCAAAGAGCAAAGCGAGTATGCCAAGTAGTAGGAGGCCCGTTTGATAGGGTGACAGTTTGGGCAAGCACAAACTGGCGCTGCCTTCTGCACTCTTGTAAGAGCCTATTGGAAAGGCGAGTGGTCCCAGTTCCACTCAGATACAGTTGAGGCAAGTCAAGCCTTTGTCTGGAACAAACAAAGGGAGAGTTCCGTTAAGAGGGAGCAAGAAGCAACGCAGTGAATTGCGTAGAACTAACTTAAGGAGTCCTACTACTGCAACAGAGGGTTTATGTTATGCTTACTGCGTTGAGTTGTCTCCTGGAATGTGGAGTCGACAGAGGGTGAAGTAATATGTAAAAGTGGAGGCAAGAACAAAGAGCAAAGTGAGTATGCCAAGTAGTAGGAGGCCCGTTTGATAGGGCGACAGTTTGGGCAAGCACAAACTGACGCTGCCTTCCACACTCTTGTAAGAGCCTATTGGAAAGGCGAGTGGTCCCGGTTCCACTTGGATACGGTCGAGGCAAGTCAAGCCTTTGTCTGGAATGGACAAAGGGAGAGTTCCGTCAAGAGGGAGCCAAGTACAACACAGTGTATTGTGTAGAACTAACTTAGGGAGCTCTACTACTGCGACAAGGGTTTATATACTAGTGGGAATGGTGCATGGACCATCGGGTAAACAAGGGCATCACTAGCAACGGTGAGAAATCCAAGGTCAATGGAGCTCCACTGTCAGGAAGAGCAGAAGTAAAAGGATCAGTGGAGCGACAGGTAAAACACTACCATGGTGACCCTACGAGTCCGGAGTGACTTGTGGTCGTACAAGCTTGGAATTGGGTGAATATGGGGAAAACATCGGATGGGGTTGGATGTCCCATCGTGAGGAGAGAACGAGTCTGATGACAAGAAAGAAAAATAATTGGTACCATAGAATCTGTAACAGTTTATATACTAACGTGGATGGTGCACGGACCGTCAGGTAAATAAGGGCGTTGCTAGCGACAGTGAGAAGTCTAGGTGAACGGAGCTCTGCTGTCAGGAAGAGTGGAATAGAAAGGATCAGCAGAGCGACACATGAAATGTCACTATGGTGACCCTACGAGTCTGGAGTGACTCGTGGTCGTACAGGCTTGGAATCAGGTGAATATGGGGAGTACATTGGATAGGATCGGATATCCCATCATGAGGAGAGAAAGAGTCCAATGATAAGAAAGAAAAATAGCTGGTACCATGGAATCTGTAACATTAGCCCTGTCTCAAGGGGCAAAGTCCCACCTTCGTCTAAACTCCCTGGCTTTCCCCTTCTCCAGATTCAGCAATCGCAATCATTGGTTTCGTAATCTGTGAGATCGAAGGTGTCTTCGATCGAGGGTCTCTCCCAACAAAATTCCTTGGCATGTCCCTGATGTCTGCAGAGGAGGCAAGTCTGGAACGGGCAGTCCTTCTGCACATGGCCAGGTGATGACTTCTGGCATATTGGACAGGTGTATTGGGGACAGTTGGGCCATAGATGGTTCTTGCCATTGCATACGAAACATTGAAGGCAGTGGTATGGGGAGACGGAAGGAGATGGGGATGGCGTATCAATGACGGTCGGATTGGTCTTGGATCCAGATGCAGATTGGGAGGGGGTCGGAGTAGCCAAGGGATGGCTTTTAACCACGCATTTTCCCTTGACATCCAAAGAGATAATCCCGCCAAGGACATAAGTCTGTCCCTTGGCAGTTTTTCTTTTTTGGGCAGCAGGAACAGGCGTGGAAGTGGGGCAGTTGACAAGGGGGATAGAGGCAAGGAACCGATCCACTGCTCCCCCATCAGTGAAGGGATTCTCAATAGTAGCTCCAGGGCAAATTCCCAGAGTAGAGTCTCTAGAGTCTCCCCCTCATTCTTTGGACTTACGAGGGGGCGGCACAGGAATGGGGGAAGGGCTACGGATGGGCGTAGTGGCTTCAGGTGCCACAAGGGGATTGTGGGGGGCGACAGTGGGAAGAGGGTTGAGTTCATCGGAACTTCCCTCCCATGAATGGAAGGGATCGTCCCAGGGGGAGGAGTCGTCGTCGAGGTAGAACCTTTGATACTGGTGGGGTAAGGATCATACAAGAGGACGGAGGACTGGTCCGCAGAGGAGAGGATTGGCTCGGTTGAGAGCCTGGATGATCCCTCTGGACAGGAGGTGCTGAGAGAGGGTTCGCTGGGCATCAGCAAGGGTAGTTTGGATGAGAATGTGAAGGGGGTGGGGCTCAATGGAATTCCCCATAGATCCTTCTTGGACTCTAAGGGCAATGTTGAGGGATTGGGCGACAGAGGCGAAGGCCACAAGGGATTGGTCAGCCATGAAGGCTGCATCGTTTTGGAGTCCCCAATGAATGAGGGGGTTAGCGAGTAACATAGTGACAGCATATTGTTGGTATTCGGCAGGAAGGTGGTTGATTTGAATGGGAAGGATGTTGGACAAGTCATTGCATGTCAAGGTCTGGGAGGTGAAGTTG
>JBBPTB010001088.1:0-11056 GCA_038093875.1 Boletus tylopilopsis
CCATGCTCGCAAATCGATCCATTTGCGACGCGCCAGCAAAGTTCTAGATCGTCTCGTACTTTTCCGAACCGCCTGCCCTTGTTAGCACCTCTGTGGGCTTTCTTTTTTTCCTGGCGGGTGAGCTTCTTTCTGCCACCTGGATTTGGATCGGTGTCTGGGACGGGGTCGACGGGGTGCGCGGCATGCGACGTCGAGCCCTCTGCGGCGTCGTCGTCGGCTGCTAGGCGAGCAGCGTTTCCGAGCAGAAATCTGGGGAGTGTTATAGCACGGACGAGGCAATGCAATAACGATACACACTCTGGTTTGACTGGGGCAGTCCCGTCGCTTGTCATCGTGGCTGCGCAAAGGCCCCGTATGAGATGGACAAGTTCGCCACGCTTGAACCGACAAAGCTCTACTCGCATCAACGCTCGTCATCGTTCGCGACAGCGACGAGCCATGTAAAATCGACACAGAGACACGCTCACCCACCTCAACCCATCGGGAAGCTCCCACCGGACCTCCATGTGCTCGTGTTGTCCCACCTCCCGATCCCAGACATTGCCAAGTACGCCAGAGCGAGCAGAGCAACGACCAGGCTCGCCAGCGACGAGCGTGTCTGGGAACGCCGCTGGCTCGACCTCGCCGCGCACCGACTCGGGCTGGGCGCTATCCTCGACGAACTCGAAACCAAAGCCAAGGCTGAAAAGGACAAGCACAACGGCGGCCCACGCGGCCCAGCCACCATTGCGGTCTCCTCTCTCGACGATGACTTTGGGGACTTTGCCTCCGCCCCCGCCCCCGCCCCCGCGCTCTTGGGCCCGTCGAGTTCAGTGCCGTTGAGCACCGTGGATGCGTACGAGCCTGGAAAGCCGACCCCGACGTTCCGTGCAAAGTATATACGCGCACATGCGCTATTACGGCCCCTTCTGCCTGCCCCGAATGCACCACCCCATGCCCTCCTTGCATCCGTCACCTCCTGCTTGGCACCCCGCTCAGATTCTCCTGCTGCCAATCTCCTCACTCAAGCACGCGTGCTGCATCTCCTTGCTCGGTTTCTGTCCCCTGCCATCAAACCTGTATCCATCTGGGAACCCCGTCTCGCGTCTCTCAAGGCTTCCTTGGACAGATTTGATGCTAGCCTATTGACAGCGTTTGACGCCGCAGACACGAGCGGAGACGAGGCGCGGATGAAAGAGGTAGCTTCTGCAAGTTGGGAAATCTCAATCTGTATGAACAACATGGGACGTCGGATCGATAAGCCCGGGGCAGGAGGAGACTGGGACATGGGCAGGCTGTGGGCGGAAAAGAGGGAGGTCTTCTATGAGCAGGGAAAATGGGACCCGTCCGCCAACTTCACGTGCGTTTCCTTCTACCCGTTCGCCTGCTCTTCTTGTTTATCAACTTGTAGAAAGGATACCCGCCTTGATTTCACCGCCATGGATGGGTTCATGTCCCGTGTGCTTGCCACCATCGAGGAGGATGGCGCAAGGGCCTTCAGAGTATTTCCACGTGAATCGGGTGTGTTGCTGGCGTTTGCAGAGAGAATTGCCAACGATGTGGTGAGTCATGTCATTGATACCTTGCAAGTCACAACCTGATACCTGCATTTGGTCTCGTTCCCTCCTTTCCCTTGGCACTTGTTATCTTTTGAATGACAGCTCTCAGAGTACATTTCTGTCCTGCTTGCACGCGCACGTACGATCAGCATCCCCCTCTTCCTGTCAGCAACTGCCGCATGCTTCCGGGAGGCATTCAGAGTGGTAGACAGCATCCTCACCGTCTCAGGAAGTTCAAATGACAGCGGACGTGATAATGAGTCAGGCATTAAGGTCGAGCAGGCAGAAGATGTCATGTGTGTATCCAGTTCCTCCCTCGGAACGTGATCTGATCATTGCCACAGTTACAAGATGTTCGAATTAAATATGGCTGACTATCTCGACGACGAGATGGACGAACTCAAACGTGCATTTGAAGTGATTTGCAAGGACTGGGAACAATCCGTCTCGTCGACGGCATCCTCAATGGTATGCATTCGCATTCGCCTCGAGCCCCGATTACTTACATACATGCGCCTCGCATGGTAGACCGCGCTCAACAGGTCCCAATCCAAAATTCAACCTGACCAGGCTCAGACGCGCTTCCTCGACTCGCAGAATCCTGCGCTGATGAAACGCAACGTGCTTGCATCCTTTACGGACGTACTCTTGCTACCAGTGACGATCGTCCCGCGCGCTGTTGGTGCGGGGGTGGATGCAGTGGGCGCCATCGGCACAGGCGTTGGGGCCGCGATTGGGACAGGTGTCGGTGCAGTGGGAACCGGGGTCGTGCAAGGGATTGCTATGTTGAATCCGCAACGGTGGGTGGGGAATACTGATGGCGTCGAGGCTACGAGGTTGGGTGAGGCGCCAGGCAATGGTTATCAGAGTTTTGGAAAGGATGGCGCACTGTTTGAGGTTGGCGAAGAAGACGACAAGCCAGAGGACGCAGACGCAGACACAGACGGAAGCGTGGGGAAGGGGAGCAGCGAAGGCGGCGCTGACATGGACGTTGGTGTTGAAGATGAAGCAGGATGGGGTGAGATTGCAGAGAGTCGAACGAACGGGCATACGGACACCAGTGCCGGGCTGTTTGACCATTCGGCCATGTCCAAGTGGACAAACTCGACGTCCGACGTTTCGAGTACGAAAACCACGACATCCACGAAAGACCCGTCGCGTTCTGCCAGGGCCTCGGGTGCCCCATCCATACACTCGCAAGCGTCTGCGTGCGCTCTCATCGAGGCCCTGGACCTCCTTCTCTCCCTCGATGTCTGCCTACAACTCATCCATGCCACCCGAGACGCGATGAAGCGCCTCGAGACGTTCGCGGCGTACCCAGGTACGACTGGCACGCGCGTGCGCGAGACGCTCGATGAGGTATTTTGCGAGATGCTGAAGGCACTCGGTGCAAGGCATATTGCATGGGGATTTGGAATGTATGTTGATCCTATCAGCCATTGCACTCACTGACTGAGTTCACAGAGCGAATGGGCGCATGTCGGCCTACAAGCCTGCCGAGCATGAAGGAATGACCAGCGTTGCACCGCTTTTACAATTCTTCGAGCTTGTGCACATCGGGGACACGATCCAGAGTATGGTGCAGGTGTTTTTTGACAAAGAAATAGTGTGTGGTCGTGCCGTTGCCATTTGCATCATATCACGCTGACCGCATTCGGTACACACCGCAGGCGCCACATATTGACAAGACCGACTTTTTGAATGTGGTCGTACGCGAGAAGAAACGGTTTGAGAATACGCTCGATGAATGTGTCGCCTCAGGGTTGAACGATGGGACGCAGGTTCTAATGAACCAGGTACGTCTGCAATGCAATGCTCGGGGTGTGATACGACTGACGACTGCCTCATTGCACCTCTTGTTTCCACATTAGGTCGACCACATCATCCAGACATTGACCCAGCCAAGGGAGTACTACCCTCCCGAAGATGCCCCGCTCGATCTCCGTCCGACTGAAGGCTGTCGCGAAGCGATCCGATGCCTCGAGACTCACTGTAAACTTCTCAAGGGAAACACTAGCAGAGAAGTGCTCGAGGTGTTTTATCAGGAGGTCGGAATACGGTTATTGTCGTACGTGTGTTCCGTCCAAATATCGGAGCATCCATGTATTTCTAACTGGTACCCCGAATGCCAGGATACTGCAGAAACATATCAAACGCCAGATCATCTCGCTCACCGGCGGGTTTCAAGTGATCGCGGACCTGAACGCATACCATGCCTTTATCGCGTCGCTCAAGGTACGATTGTCTCCTCGCCGTCGAGGCCGGGTCTGGTTGTGTCCGACACATTGAATCGTACATTGCCAAGGTACCCAACATCACGACAGATTTCGACCACCTCAAAATGCTCGGGCATGTCTTTGTCGTCGAGGACGCCAAAGATCTTGCGCAGATCGTGCGAGATGTGACGCGGTATGGAGGGGCGTATCGACCCGAGGTACGCGTTCCCTATTTTTGTCGCACGTCTCATGCTTGGCCTTGACACGACGGTTTGTAGGATATCTATGAGTTCATCCAGCGCCGGTCTGATTGGAAGAAGATTGAAAAGACGGTGGACAAGACGATGTATAATCTCAGTTTTAAGGAGGACTGTGTCATCTGTTGAGTGTAAGGGGAGTAGAAACGAATAGACTTTCGTTGCCGGGTCGCTCGTTCTTGCTTCGACCAGCGACTTGCTTATCATATTGCCAGGAAATCATTGAGATGTCAGAGAACTCGGATGGACTACTCGTCCAAAAGAGGTTCAATATCAAGGGTATACTGCCATCGCGGCTTCCCACCCTACTGAAAGCAATAAAAAATGTCCAAGTTAGGATTTAGTATTCGCTGAGAGCACGTCGACCCCCATCAAGATGCCCCTAATCAAATCTTCTGAGGATACCAACCCCCAACGGTCTCCCAAGTGTTGCCCTCTTGCACCTCCCAATCCCCAAAACAACCCCACGTCCAATCGACCTCGCGGATCGTCTCTTGCTGCGCCTCGATGAAGGTCTGGAGCGGGCAGAGTCCAGAGGGCGAGGACGGGCATCCGTTGATGCCTGTTAGCGGTACTGGACCGTCATTGACCACAATTCGGATGTGGGATGCGTCCGACTGCACCGAGGGTTCAGAAGCAGGACACGAGAGAACTAGAGTGACCCAGAAATGACCTGTCAGCGTCCAAGATGCAGAAAACAAAATGTAACGTACGTTGGAATTGGACGTTGGTCGCAAATGGTGCGATATCGGATACTCTAAACGACCGGTTCGCAGGGACGTGGTCAGCTGGGAGTGGGCCCGACGCGGTGAGTGTCGTCAGGTTCAGCGCCGTCAGGACTGCGCTCTGAATCAGTGGGACGTAGGCCGCCGTAAACGAGATTGACATACTGTTGAGGACGACGACTTCGTGCGTCGCGTCGACATACAAGACATCATTGAGTGGCCAGGTCCGATCGTCTCCATGCAAAGTCGCATTCGTGCTCGAGTTGTGAGTCTCAATCGGAGTGTGGCTGAGTCGAGAGACAAGTTCCTGGATATAACCAACGCCTTGCACACGTGCGACAGGCGAACCAAACGCGGAGTCGTACCAGAACGATAAATCCATCCTGTATTATTACCGTGTGAGAACGTGCGCAAGTCAAGATGTGCTGAACGCTCACGCGTAGTTGAAACCTTCCCACTCTTCCTCGGCGAACAGCTCGCAGAACTTGGAATAGCCAAGTGCGACAGTCTGGAACGTGGCTGTCAACTAGAGAAACGGGGGTAACCAAGATACACTACCTCGTAGGCACACATCTGCTGCATCCTATAGACGTCCTCTATCTCCAAGTTGAATCCCTGTCCACCCTCGGTAGGCTTCAAGTCAGCTTGTAAGCGCTTCTGTGCCTGTTCAAGATACAACCCGACCCATTTCTTGACGTAGGGCAGAGAGCGGTCTGATTTGTTGTGCATACGGGCGTTAGGGCAAGTGTCGTAGGGTGCAAGCGTGTTGTTGAACTGTTGATCAAAGGTTTGAGAAGACGCCCCCAGAGAATCGAAAGAAACCTACATCAGATGCCTCAATTGTAATTACTTGCTCGTATTTACCTTGGAGTGGCCAGCCAAAGAAACCCAGAGCGAAATTAACCGCAGAGGCATGCATGCGATCCCTTGACGTCGTCCAGTCAGCAAGGACAAAACTGATCAGCCGAAACTTACTGAGACTCGGTTCTAAAGATAGGTAGTTTGTTCTGTGCTGTAAAGTCCTGTGAACGCAGTTGACGTTTCAAATTCCACAAGCCAATCAGACGACTTACCTCGAGCAAGAACCCGTATTTCAATCTCATCGCGACTCCCAGATCGTCTACATGATACGTCATTGACTCGTATATCATTGAAGTATGATAGAAAGTACTCACAGAGCTGCTGTCTTCCGAAAGGTGTCAAGACTATACCGTAACATGGAAGAGAGAATCAGACTCGTCGGTCAGGCCACAATAATAGCAAACGAAAACGAAGGACAACACCTTCTTCACCAAGCTTGTACGTCCTGTCCGTGGTAAGTCATCAATGGGAATGAAAAGCCACGTCGACGCGTACCAATTGTTCAAGAAGGCCAACCTGCCCGTGGCATTCCACTCCTCTGCACTCTCGTGCAATCTATGGGCGAACAACGCCGGGCCTCCATAGTTGGCTGCCAGGGGCACACATTAGCCAATCAACATGAGGACAAAAAGAGACATACCCCATGCAGTTGGATAACGTGCCCCATGTCGATGCAAGATGTGTACGCCCTTGATGTCACATTGCGGAGGTGGTTCTGCACCCTCGTCGATGCCGAAAGCACCGCGCGGCACGCTATACCAAGGGGACAAGTTTCCCCAAGAGCGGAAGAGGTTAAATGGACGTTCGCTGGGTATGGTGTGCTTGGAGGTGGAATCTGGGAGGGAGTTGTAGGCGGGTGCGACGAGCTGGGCAGCGCCAGTTTGGAGCGGTTGTGAGGGAGCGGTTGCGATGATAGCGGGTTCTGCGCCTGTTGGAGTTGCACCCGGGTAACCAACGCTGTCTCAGTGCGTTAGCTTGTATGACAAAGTGGTTGAAGGGGGAAGACGTACTCTGGTGGAAATAGTTCGGGAAAGTCGTTGGTGGGGGAGGCAGGAGGGTAATTGTGAACGGTCGTAGAACCAACCCATGGAGGCGCATAGGCATCGACCTTGCCTGGGCCTGATCGCTCTCGGAAAGAGTAACAGCTTGGACCGAACAGAGAAAGCTGGACGGCGAGACACGCAGCGACGCCAGCTGCAAAGGATGCCACCAGGTGCTTCAAGGCATATTTTGGTGCGCTCAGACGGCCATCGCCGATGTCAGCGGTGGGTTGCGAGGGTTCGAGAAGGCCCGTGCGCTCGCTTTCCTCGATACCACTGCGCACTTCGAGACCGGGTTCGGGGTCGTACTCCTTGTAGCTCATAGGTCGCTAAGTTACACCGCCACAAAGTTTCATTACTACTACACGACTACACTTTCAAGTCCATATACTAGGTGATCGCTTACCAGGCGACCGTCAGTCTGACAATCATGCAACACAAAGACAATCACGCTCACTGTATTTAGGACCCCCTCCACCCTCTGGCACCGTCCAGGTGATGTCCTGTGTAGGCACCTTGATATCACACAGTTTGCAATGGATACAGTTCTGGGACGACGGTTAAACCTTGCACGCAAGTCAACATAAACCGCTCACCTGCGAGTTGATCACCAGCTTCTTCCCATCCCACCCCTCTTCCTTGGATACCTCCTCGTCCTCGATGTACTCGTACACGCCTGCTGGACAAGCACGTTGGAGCAACCCTGCATACTCGCTCACGTTTCTACGGACGTGTTCTTTTCGAAGAGCAACGTCTTCAGTGTCGTCCTTGCGAACACGCAGATGGATGGGCTGGTCTTCGGCATGATTCGTGCCCGTTAGCGCCAGCGACGTCATCAAGTCAGTCGATAGCGGTGGCTCCGGCGGCGGATAATTGATGGGCTTGAAGTGACTTGCCGTCAACGTATGCTCGGCATCCAAACTACGGCTCTTGTTGCGAAATGTCCATGGCGTGCGCCCCTTGAGAAAGAGCGAGTCCACCCCGGAGTAGGCCATACCGCCCCATATGCCCAACGATGTGTTGAAACTGGCGCGCAGGTTGCGCACTTCGTGGAGATCGGACCACACCCAACTATTCCGGACGGCGGTGTCGTATTTACTCATGTCGAGAGCCTCTGATGAGTTTGATTCTGAAAGTACGTCGGCGGCCGCCTCCGCTGCGAGCATGCCTGTCTTCATAGCGTTATGTGTGCCCTTTATTTTGGCGATGTTGACGAACCCAGCAGAACATCCAATCAAGGCACCACCAGGAAAGTCGAGTTTGGGAACGGATTGTAAGCCGCCTTCGTTCAACGAGCGAGCACCATACGCAATGCGAGTTGAAGAACCGGACAAGAGTTTGGCAAAGTAAGGGTGGTGTTTCATGCGCTATATCCGTGTCAGGTTGGAGGCTGGAGGAGTCGCAAGGCTCACCTGCAATTCCCTGTAAGGACTCAGATACGGGTTCGCATAGTCGAGACCAATGACCAGTCCCAGACTGACGAGTCCGTCTGCCATGTGATAGATCCACCCCCCGCCATAGGTCAAGTGGTCGAGGGGCCAACCGAGCGTGTGCACGACTTGACCTGGTCGATACTGACTCGGGTCGACGCGCCATACTTCCTTGAGACCGATGCCATACGTCTGTGGATCTGCGTCCTTGCGTAGGTCAAATTTGCGGATGAGTTCCTTTGAGAGCGAGCCGTGTGCGCCTTCGGCAAGGAGGGTGACCTTGGCCCGGAACTCCATCCCAGGCTCGAACGTGTCCTTCATGCGGCCATGTTTGTCGAGACCGACTTCGTTGGTGCGTACGCCGGCGACGCTGTTGCCATCTTCGCTGTACACGATACCGGCGCCAGCGAAGCCCGGATAAACCTCGACCCCGAGTTCTTCTGCGATGCCGCCGAGCCAGGTTGTGAACTGGGAGAGGGACGTGATGTAGTTGCCATGGTTGGACATTTGGGGTGGATGGAGGATAGGAATCGCATAGTTTTTAGTGAGGAATCGCATCGTGGATGATGTTGCAGGCTGTCTGAGGGGGTGGTCCTCTCTCGAGGGCCAGTCTGGGAGGAGCTCATTCAGCGCGCGAGGTTCGATGACGGCTCCGGAGAGGATGTGTGAGCCTGGGTCGAGTCAGACGGCGACGACGACGAGGGCAATTGGGTGACAGACCTACTTCGCCACCTTTTTCGAGGACGACGACACGGAACTCGGCGCCCTTTTCGCGCTCGAGCTGCTTGAGACGGATAGCGGCGCTGAGACCTGCCGGACCAGCGCCGACGATGCAGACATCGACGTGCTCAGAGACGCGCTGTACGGTCGTCGGGTCGAAAAGGTGCCTGTGCTGGCTAGTATGGATGGCGCGTGCAAGGATGCGCATCGGAATGAGCGTAACCAACCAACCAACCAAGTAATAACAACAACTAACTAACTAATCAGTACACTTGCTTACTTACTTCAATACCGCCATGACTGGCTTTGCTGCGCTGCCCATCGCGGACGAGGCCCAGGACCTACACGGTCGTCGCTGGGCCGGCGTCGCTCGCGTCCTTGGGCCTGCGTGGTCCCAGCTACCGTCTCTCACCATTGGCCTCTTTGGCGTACAAATACTATGGTCCGTGGAATTGTCTTATGGCAAGTACAGCGTCTCGCGCTCGTTCTTATTGCACCGCCTGACCTCCTTCACCAGCCTCCCCTTACCTCCTCGCCCTCGGGCTCCCAAAATCACTCATGGCAATCGTATTTCTTGCGGGACCACTCTCCGGTCTCATCGTACAGCCTGCCATAGGTCCGTCTTCACCACACCCACCTCCACCTCGTCCTGATATTTCCTAGGCATAATCGCGGACAATTCCAAGTCGCGCTTTGGCAGACGGAGACCATTTATCCTCGTCTGCGCCGTGTTGTGCGCGTTCGCAACCCTCTTGTTCGGTTTCGCGAGACAGTTTGCATCCATATTCACCACCCTCGATTCCCCATCTGTGAGCACCGCGCATATACTACACATCCTTGTCTCACCTCCTCGCCAGAACGACGTCCTCACTATTTGGCTTGCCGTTTTGTCCGTTTACTGCATAGACTTTTCCATCAATGTCGGCAAGTATCGCATCTCCTCTCCACACACCTCGCACTCTCACCTGCTCATCTAGTCCAAGCCCTAGATCGTGCGCTCATCGTAGACATCTTACCCACTTCAAAACAACCCGCAGGCAATGCCTGGGCTGCCCGCATGCAGACCATCGGAGGCGTCGCAGGCTTCTTCATGTCAGTTTACATTCTTTCGCCATCGCTCGCGCTCACCCTTCGTCCCAGAGGAAATCTCGACCTCCCTCACTTATTTCCCTTCTTTGGGAGCGCGCAGTTGCAGGTCTTTTGTGTCATCGCAGTGCTCCTCTTGTTGTTCACTCAAGCTTGGATGTGTTTTCACGTCAAGGAGCGTGTACTGCTTACCTCATCGTGCGTTTCATCGCCAGAGACTCGTATCCCACTCATCAAACTCCCAGACGCGGTTCCAAAGGATTTCAGCAAGAGTTGTGGGAGTTGTGGGGAACCCTCCTCACGCTGCCTAGAGTCATTCGTCAGATCGTGCGTTCTCGCCTCCTCATGCCCAAATAACAAGTGACATACATCCCCAGTGCTGGATTCAATTCTTGTGCGTCCTATTGTCTTCACCACTTGTCTGGCCTAATCCCGGTTAGCGCATCTCTGGGATGGTTCCCAATATTGTTCTATAGCACCGTGTATGTTGGCGACTTTCACAAGAGATCGTCCCCCATCCCACAAAATAAAGATGCCGCGATTGCCCTCGATACAGAATCCACACGCCTTGGCACACGCGCCCTGTTTTACAGCTCCTTGGTGTCCTTGGTAGTCAACATCACCATACCCTCCCTTGTCGCGCCACACCACGCCCGCCACGCGTCCAGCCCCCTCGAACCAAAACACAAGACATGGTTCGAACGTGTTCGGATGCATTTGGCCAGTTTATGGGCATTCTCTCACCTTGTTTTTGCGACGTGTATGGCTGCCACATTGTATGTCCATCACTTGTCTTTCATCAACGGCGATCTCTCGACAGTCGATGCATCGACTTTCCCCTCTTTTGCCCTATCCTTTCTGATGCATTCCTATTGTAGCTTCACCTCGACCGTTTCCGGTGCAACCTGGATCATGGCTATCGTCGGCTTTTGTTCTGCAGTATCACAGTGGGCGCCTTTTGCCTTGGTAAGCTACCAAGAATCGGGCTACGTCAATCTAGCACTTACCCCATACCCCAATGGCCGTCCTTGTTTCTTTCTAGCTCGGCGAGGCAATATTGTCACACCCAGCCTCAGACGATGCGGGCTCTATTCATCTGGCTGACACGCGGTCGACACGCGTCGGTTGGTCGCGCGACGACGACGAGCACGCTGCGGACGAGGAGACGAGGCACCTTTTCCGC
>JBBPTB010001089.1:0-11051 GCA_038093875.1 Boletus tylopilopsis
CCTTTGAGTACCTGTAGCATTTTTGCCATCGATTTTCATACTCAGGAAAACTGAGGTTTCAAGCACCTCAAGCACCGGCTCATGAGTCTGGCATACAGCCTGCGACACAAAACCCCAACACATGCTATCAAACCTCGTTTGGCCACAACATGACGGGGCCCATATCACCTTACAGAAACAACAAACGCCAGAGCACGACGCCGCCTGCTTCGGAGGATTGCTTGTTCCTCAAGTGAGTAAGATAGTCCAACATGAATGCAAAATAAAATTTCGATGTGTCAGTGTCTTCATCCCCGGAACAATCCCCGAAAAACCAATCACCACGGATGGACTTCCAGTCTTGGTCTGGATTCACGGTGGAGGGTATGTACTCGATTGACGTATGCCTACAGTATCTTTGATCTTGAAGTGTAGCTATGAGTTTGGATACGCAGCCATGTACAACGGTGTTGATCTCCTTGAGGACTCCCTGAACACAATGGTCGTTGTCGTTATTCAATATCGTCTGGGTGCATTCGGTATGTCTTTAGATCTCGGCTGTAAGGCTCTTGTCAGTCGATATGCTTGCGTCAGGCTTCCTTGCTGGGAATGAAATCAAAGCCCACGGTGTTCCGAATGCTGGACTCCGTGAGAGAGAACAATGCCTTCACCTGTATTATACTAACATCCAATTAGTCGACCAAAATTTTGCGCTACAATGGGTACAAGAATATGTAAGGCTTGTCGCAGATTCCATCCCATTCGTGCTTAGGAAATAGATCGGGCTGTTTGGCGGTGACAAAACACACGTCGTAATATGGGGGGAATCGGCAGGTGCTGGCTCCGTTCTACAGCATATCGTCGCGCATAGAGGTAACACTCAACCACCACTCTTCCATGCTGCGATGACCAGTTCCGTATATCTACCATCTCAGTATTGTTACAATGATCGGCTTCCTCAGGTGGGCAATGCTTTCCATCACGGCGGCCCACAGACTGACGGAAATTAGTTGTTGTACAACGAAGTTGTGGGCATGACTGGGTAAGCCACCACTTCACAAAATATACATCTCTTGACCTCGTTGCACAGGTGCGCATCGAGCGCTGATACGTTCGCTTGTCTACAGTCTGTGGAGACATATAAGCTCCAAGCTGCAAACTATGCTCTTGCTAACTCTGCCTTCTATGGTACATTCATCTTCGTTCCCGTGGTTGATGGTACGTTCATCGTCGAGCGTCCAACAGTCACTCTTGCAAGTGGTGTGGTCAATGGAGTACGTAACGACTTTCAGGACACGTCAAGCTAGCTGACGTTCCAAAAGCAAGTACTGCTCGCCATGAGCAACCAGAATGAGGGAAACATTTTCATTGATGCCAACGAAACGTTAACGATCACGGGCTACGTATCCCAACTTTTCCCGGACATGACGTCTTCTCAGGTCAAAGCAGTTACAACTGTCTACCAAGGCTATGGGACGGCAGTTGAGCAAGCCATACTAGTGATGGGAGATTGTGAGTCAAGCAGCTCTCGTTTGAAATAAATGTCAACGAGTCGAGTCGCTCATCCATTGTAGCCATCTTTGTTTGCCCGACCTATTACTTGCTCAGCGCATTCGATGGTCGTTCATGGAAGGTAAGTGTAAAAGACTATTTCAATCATACAACTTGATGAAATTACTAGGGTCTCTTCGCGATTCCACCTGCGTACCATGCTCAAGATGCCATCTACTACTTCGACAGGTGCACTTCCGAAACCTCTTTCCCATATAATCAACTGACCCTTACATATGTCATCTCACAGCCCGGGATATCCACCGCCCTACAACAACAAGGTGTTCATCAATGCCTTTGCCCAGTCCTTCATCTCACTCGCGAGGTTCTACGACGTCAACACCAAATTCGATCCGAGCAACATCACCCCTCACTGGAACAAATACAGCTTAGGAGAGACAGAAATATTGTTCAATCGTACCGAGGCAGGGGAACCGGTAGTCGTGCCCATCGAGACCGATCCGACATTGCACGAGCGATGCGGGTACGTAAGGACCTCTATGCTCCCTTCTTCAACTGAATGGGTGCGATGGTCGTCTGTGCATCCATCTTTTTCAGGTTTTGGTTGTCGGTGACGAACGCGACCTTTCAGTGATGCATGTCCTTTGGGCTAAATTCGCTCGCCGAGGTCACGTTGAAGACAGGCTCTTTGTAAGAGTTTGATTTTGTCGTGTAGTCTTGATATTCTGGACGTTTTTCGAGATGCTCGATGGGTAACAGCAATCGGAAGAGCAACGCTCAACACTCAACCTTGGGTTAAACAGTTTTTGCTCAATATAACCCTACAGTTCCTGTGGGAGAACGGGGATTCGCCGGTCGCGGCCAGTCCAGGCTTCGTGCGTGGCGATAACTGAAACGCATCAACGATTACGGTTCTCCTTCGGATCCAGGGCGCGCATCAAATTGATGAACTGGGATATTCCATTTTCATTCACCGGTCTCATTGTGGTATTGTCGAGGTGACATCTACAGTTTAACCCTACCTATGAATTTGGGCAAGGAATGGCTACGTGTACGCATGGCCAGTCGTTCATCATATTGCAGGTGCCCACATAAGGACTGCACTCAACCACTGCCAATTCAGACGAAACAGGAGAATCCTTGCTCCTTGAAACGTTCCGCTATCGTGGGACTTCGGTAATTCAATATCGCCTCGATGCCATGTATATATTTCTCTCTTCGGTGATCGTTTGGTTCTTGGAGTCATCAGCATGGTTCCTGGTCTTTGCTCGACCACGTTGTGGTTAACCGCATTCAGTTCGTTTGTGAACATTGCAACCGCGACCGCGCCTATCGTGGATCTTGGTTATGCCCGTTATCAAGGATACTTTGATGCACAGAACAACATCACTAGTTTCTTGAGCATCCGCTACGCCGCTCCACCCATTGGTGAGTACGATACTTGTCATTGGTTATCTATGGTATTTTGACCGTGTTATTCGCTACTCAGGAAAGTTGAGGTTTCAAGCACCTCGGCCACCTGTTCATGAGTCTGGTGTACAACCCGCGACGCAAACCCCAAACATGTGTTATCAAGCTTCGCCTGGTGTTCAAATGGTGGCGCCGGTCCCACCGCACGGAAACGACAAACGCAAGAGGATGACAGTTGCTTCGGAGGATTGCCTATATCTCAAGTAAGTGGGGCTAGCCAACTCCTAGAATAGAACTTCGATTCTGCCATGCAGTGTCTTCGTCCCTGGAACAATACCCACAGAACCGGACAGTAAGTGTGGTCTTCCTGTGTTGATCTGGATCCACAGCGGAGGGTACCTATTTGATCTACCCGTGCGCGCCGCCTATCTGATCTCGCCGTGAGTTACGAGGCTGGATTCGCCAACAACGGCGCCGACCTCGTCCTCGATTCTTTGAACACGATGGTTGTCGTCGCTATTCAATACCGACTGGGTGCATTCGGTATGCCTTTCCAGTCGACTCTAAAGCCAACTCCGTCTAATCTAGCAGTAGGTTTTCTGGCCGGGAACGAGATAAAAGCACAGGGAGCTCTGAATGCCGGCCTTCGTGAGCGCAAGAAAACATTGCGTTCCTCTTACATCTTACTAACTCTGGCCTTGTCAGTTGACCAAAAATTTGCACTGCAATGGGTACAAGATCATGTAAGGCTCATCGTGAACATCATCTCCAAGACTTGTGAATCTATGTATATCAGATTGGAGTGTTTGGTGGCGACAAGATGCATGTCACGATATGGGGCGTATCTGCAGGTGCAGGTTCTGTTTTGCAGCATATCGTTGCAAACGGAGGTAACACCCAACCACCGCTTTTTCACGCTGTGATTGTCAGCTCCACATTTTTGCCTTCTCAGTATTATTACAACGATCGACTGCCTCAGGCAAGTGCTTCAAATTTGCCTTGGCTTGGCAAAAGGCATTCAAGCTGACTAAAAGTACTTAGTTGGTGTATGATGAAATCGTCAACATGACAGGGTAGGGCCTGTATCATTCCTGTTATGTACATCTCTCTTGATCTTGTGTTGTGCAGGTGCGCGTCGAGCGCTGATACGTTCACGTGTCTACAATCTCTGGAAGCAGATAAGCTCGAGACTGCAAACAAAGCTGTCGCTCACTCTGGTTTCTATGATACATACATTCTTTGTCCTGTGGTTGATGGGACGTACATCGTCGAGCGCCCGACGGTCACACTTGCCAAGGGTCAGGTGAACGGAGTACGTGTACGACCTTCATCACATCGATAACTTTCTGATGTTCCGAAAGCAAGTACTACTTGCCGTGAGCAACCAGCACGAGGGAAACATTTTCGTAGATGCAAACGAGACATTGACGATTACAGACTACATCTCTCAACTTTTCCCGGACATGACACTTTCTCAGGTCCAACTGGCCGCATCCGTCTACGAAGGCTATGGAACAGCAGTTGAGCAAGCCATACTAGTGATGGGCGATTGTAAGTCGCGTTCCGCACGCACGTCGAGTTGCTTAATCACTTGTAGCCATCTTTGTTTGCCCGACTTACTACTTGCTCCGTGCATTTTCTGATCGTTCGTGGAAGGTGCGTCTTGCAGGATCTACATATTTATACCCCAACCACTAACACTGAGGCTGATCGGGCCTCCTTCAGGGCCTGTTCGCAATTCCACCCGCAAACCATGGCCAAGACCGCTTTTACTACTTCCACGTGTACGCCCCAAGCTTCTTTCTGCCTATTGTCGTTCTCAGCTGGCCCACAGCCCAAGCACTCCTCCGTCCTACAACAACACGCATTTCACCACCGCGTTCGTCCAGTCATTCATGTCCCTCGCCAAGTACTACGACGTCAATGTCAAATTCGACCCGAGCAACATCACCCCACACTGGGACAAATATGACATGGGAGAGACAGAGATGCTGTTCAATCGTACCGAAGCTGGCGCACCGGTGGTCACGCCCATCGAAACTGATCCGGCGTTGGAACAGCGATGCGCGTATGTCTGCCTTTTTTTTTTTCTCTCGTGCTGTATTGTCAGCGTAGGATGCTGACTTGGGGTGCCACCGTGTTGCATGGTTTTGTAGGTTTTGGTCGACGGTGACCGGTACAACGGCGCAGTGATTCCCATTGATGTATGGCCCACTGGGAAGCACTTCATTCATGTTGTATCATACCGACACTACAAGTCACTGTAAGCGATTCGTTACTTTGGACGATCAGGCATCCCTCAATGCAATAGAATCAGTTTCACTGAAAACAAGTTGAAGGGGAGTTGAACGTTCGAGTGGGGCGCGACAGTCCTACTAGAACGGAAATTAGGTGGCTGACCGCTTGACTTGCAACGGTACAATGGTGACCTGAACCAGTTTGTGATCCGACGTGGTGAGCTAGAAAAGCAATGTTGTGAGCGACTCGTCCAGAAGGGGCAAAAAAGAGAGCTACCACTTCACTAGCGTGCTTTTCCGACGAAAAAGGATAACCTTGGGTAGCTACACGTTTCCAGGTGCATCCTCAGGTTTCTTCTCGTTTGCATAGTACTCTTGCAGTTGGCTTCGTCTTCTCGTCCTCCCGATAGATGCGAGCAGTGGCGACGCAGACGGGGTGCCAAGAGATGGCAAGAGAAGTGGAGATCCCATCGGCGTCAATCACAAATCTATTGATCGTCGGACGACCAGGAGGGTGCCAGTGCCAACGAAGTGAGCACCGGCCCGGGACATATTCGGAGGAGATTGATACTCACACGTTGGCGAGTCTATGTTCTATCCTTGGCTCTACAATCCGAGCCGCTCCTCATCGGCGTGTCTGGCAACACCATATGCAAGTGCACATATACCTCGACTTTGAACGTTGCCCCGAGTAGCGAAAGAGGACCAGTCTGATGGATGTAGGTCTCTACGAGAAGTGGCCCCCTACGGTTCCTAGCCTGACCATTTGACACCATGAATCTCCTTCGTTCCCGGAATATTCGGCTGACTCGGACCTGGAAATTTTAGCCTTTCGGGTTCCTTGCAAATGTCACATCCTTGATTCAGCACCGCCTTTTTCTACTATCACAAAGCAGTTCGACAAGCAAGTCACTTGGCACAACCCTGATGGACTGGCTGTTCTCCAAGACAATGCTCCAATCCTTCCACATCGATGACTGCTACCGTCTCTCTTATCCCAGCCACTGTGTCCGGGAATTTATGGTTCGTGCTTTGAGCCTCCTTACCACACCTTTTGACCGACGCTCCGGTCATGGATTAGGTCACTAGGATGAAAGAACGATTCAATGATAATCACAGTGTCACCATTCAATTTTACAGATATATAGACTTGTTGCGACCGGTACGCCAATCAAGGTTCTGGTTTCGACCTATGGAGGCAGCAGTGCTCATCGTCATCCTATCTCAACAAGCCCTGGACGGCCCTCCATTTCTCCTCGTGAGCATCACATTCGATGCGTGCGAGGCGGGGCAACACCGACCCAAGACACGACGCCATAGCGTCGATCGTCTCATCGCCAATGGGCGAACAACCCACATGAAGCTTGGTCATCTGCGTGTTCGATACGCCCGACAGCACCCGCTTGTAATCTTGCACAGTCAAACACGCCCGAGGTGCGATCGTCCCATCAAACACGATGTGCAACGCTTCGAGGTGTGCACAACGCCGCAACACCGCGATCACCGCTGCCACGCTCGCCAACGGCCATGTCATCATTGTCGATCCCCGTGGCCCTTTGGGGCCGACCTTGAGACGCCGTAACTGAGCGAGCGACCTTGCCAAGCGTTCATAGTCGGCGTCCGTCAGTTGCGCTGCGACGAGGTCGTCCAGATCCAGCACGCGTAATGCCGTGAAGTAGCCGAGCGCAGAGATGAGCGGCTCGCTCGGTTCCACGATCAAGGGTGCCGTGGCCGACTCGATCGTCAGGGATACCAGACGGGATATGTCGAGGTGGTAGAGGAGCAGACGGAACATTTCCCGTGAAGTAGACACCTTGTGCGGCCTGTCGACCAACATGCGAAACGTGGTAGGACTCGCAAACGCGGTCTGGAAAAAACGGACCGACAGTGGCAAGGTGGGTGTGTGAAGCGTCAGCTCGCGGATCGTATTCGGGATGTCACCACTGTAGACGGGCGACTGCCACTGGTGGTCAATGTACACAGAATGGAGAGTTTGATTGGAGAGCAAGTGGTCCATCAAAGATTGTTGAACGACGCAGGTTCGCAGGGTTTGCAAACTTTGCCACTGAACCACCATTTGGCCAATTTGTGGAAGAGGTGTGCAGATGCAATGTTGGTGCTTCAGGGTAAAGGAAGCAACATTCGGACACAGCTTTGGGAGATCCACGAACAGCAGCTGGTCAGAGGAGCAAAAATGTTCCCAGTACCTCAAGGTGAAGGTTACGGTCGTCACTGTAGGACCTACGAGATACCTCAAGAAGGAGATACCGGATTTCTTGGGGAGATGATACGGGTGTGTCCACTGCAGCTCGATGACATTTGGAAAGAGTGGAATGGTATGGGATGCAAGTAAATGTTGAAGGGAGGCATCTCGCACAAGCATTCCTCCACAGTACTTCAAGGTTTTGACACGCCACGCATATTTATGCAATGCGGGCCATCGTGTGTCGTTTTTAGTGCACGTATGCTAGGAGATGTAGTAAAAGTCAGCAAAACCTTGTGAGTTGTTCTGGAGTATGACGAACTGTAAAGAGAACTTCTGATTGTGGGGAAGAGCAGTCGAGATCATGCCAAAGAATATCCAATATGGGTGAACTGAAAAAATGACATGTTCTGGCCAAACTAGCGAGAGTCTTCTTGTAACCTTTAGTTTGGAGAATGAATTTGAGGATAAGATCGAAAACTTCAAGTATTTGAAGGCAATGGTACATGTGGTTGAAGTGAGAGGGGCTACCTTTCCTTATTTGGCTACTACATACATTCCCTGCTTACGCACAACTCCATCCCCTCACCCATTTATCAAATGCTCTCTAGCACATAATCCACCACCGCACACCGTCCCTCTTCCACAACGACCCTCACCGCCTCCTCCATCGTCTCCCTTAACACCCCCTCTGGACTCCTTCCACACAGCGCTGCCGCGTTTCCAACATCGACTTTCCGCCCCCACGCCCACCCGTTGGTCGCCGCCACCGCAATCTGCGCGTAATCCGGACACTCGGGTCCAAACCCGACCGTGAGGTCGTCCCCGCACACGCGCGACGCATGGCCCGTCGGATGCACGCCCAACAGGGACAGTTTCGGCGACTTCCACCCGCCATTGTTGAGCACGATCGTCAAAAACGGCTAACAAACATGTTCAAAACCCCGTACAGCACCAGGAGCAGGGGACTTACGGTCCGGTACCGTCGCGCCATCCAAAACGCGCTCGCGGGGATGCCGAACAAGTACGAGCCGTCGCCAACGATGGCCGTGACGAGCGCGTACCCCGCGTTGGCTTCGTTGGACACGCGTCTACCGAGGACAGCGCCGATCGCTGCACCGAGCGCCCACCCGAGCGACGAGCCGCCCGAACACACGATGGCGCCGGCGACTTGGGGCTGCATGTGCGCCCACACGTGGGGAAAGTTGGATATACTTTCGTTGAGGACGAGCGTGCGTTCGTCCGGGATACCCCGCGCTTTGATCGTCTCGCGCAGCGTGCTCACGATCTGTGGCGTCGTGTACGGCAATGGCGATGAGGACGAGGACGGGGTGGCGGGAAAGGACTCGGCAGCGTCCACCTGTGCCTTCCACGCACGATGCATCGCTTGGATCTTGTCCGTCCGCGCAGATAGCTCATGCGCCACGCGATTGCCAATGGCCTCTCGCATCTGCGTGAGCGCGACCGCTGCGTCTGCGTGACAGACCAGCTCGGCATCGTAGTGGTGCATGCCGACACCCCGCCGGAGGGGATCACCACTGTCAAGCACGTACACCCGCGCAGACTCACTCGGTCGCTCGTACGCGCCATCCTTGTCCTTGTTCATTGGGATCCAGGCGACCTCTGCGTCGACGACGAGCACCACGTCGGCAGATTTCAACAGCGGACTGTGGGACCCCGGGTTTAGGTACGAGAATCCGACGAAAAAGGGGTGCGAGGCGGGCAGGTTGGTCGCGGAGGGGCAGGTGACGAAGATGGGGAGTGCGAGCGCGTGGGAGAGGGCGAGGAGCGCGGGAACAGCGTCGTGGTTGCGACCGAGGTAAGAGGTGATCAAGAGGGGCGAGGTTGCACCCAAGAGGGCGTCCGCGATCTCGCGCACCGCTGCGGGACGGGTTAGCACGCGATATGGATGTGACCACAGTACTCGCCTAAAGAGGGGAGTGCAGGTGGTTGCACGGAGGGCCATTTAGCGAGCGTGACGGGGCTCTCCAGCAGCGATGCGTCGATTTCCTGTTCCATCGTTTCTCGTCGTGCCCAGAGGTACACGGGACCCTTTGGATCGCTGGTGGCACTACACCCGATCAGATGAGCAACGCCCACGGTGTTACGTTCGGTCCGTAGAGACGTACATCTGAAGTGCTCGCCTGACGGTGTGGGGTAAACTCTCTGGCGCGCCAATCTGAGCCGTATACCGCATATACTGCCGCACGATCGTCGGCTGATCGTGCACGTCCTGCAACCAATGAATCCACTCGTTGCGCGACCCACGGAGCTCGCCCTCGCTCGTGTGCGGGGACGACCCGGCATAGATCAAGATGGGAACGCGCCCTCTGTCGGCATTGTGAACAGCCCCTGCGAGCGCCTTGATAGTAGTCCGTTTGGTGATGGGGGGGTGGATAAATATAACACCGGGGGCTTACCTGTGTGCCGACGTCGACGTGGACGATGACGGCAGCTGGTCTGCCTGTGGCTTGTGCGTAGCCCTGTGCGGCGCTCAACGCCACCATCTCGTTGGGGGACGTGATGATGGTGAGCGTGGCGCCGTGGGAACCGTGGGTTGCACGTTGGCGCTGGAGGTCCTCGAGAAGAGCGGGGTGATCGGAACCCCAGTTGACAAAGACATGGTCGATGCCGACCTGCGCCAACGTCTGCAAGAAGAGGGAGGACGTCGTCAGTACCATGGCGGATTACTGCTGGGACTTGTGAATTTATAAATACTTTGTTTAGTCATACTTATGACCATATGGCTCTCATCACGATCTCCGGGTATCCGTCTGCAGGAAAATCACAGCGCGCGACGCAGCTCAAAGACGACCTCGAACGACGTCTCAAAGACTCGGATCACCATCCGTCGCTCGCCGTCACCCTCATCTCCGACGACACCCTCCACATCGATCGGTCCGCGTACGACGGTGAGTACACCACAGCCTGAGTGTCTTCTTGCGCACGCTGAAACAGCAAAATCAACAGACAGTCGATCCGAAAAACCAGCCCGCGCGGCCCTCTTGACGGCCCTTCATCGCCATCTCAGCCCGAACCGCATCGTCATCGTCGATGCGCTCAACGACATCAAGGGGTTTCGGTACCAGATGTACTGCGCCGCGCGGGAGGCCAAGGTGCGCGTGTGTACGGTGCGTCCCCGTCTCCCTCGCAGCTTCAAGACAGCTTGATCGTCGTGTGTTGACCATGCGCCCGGGCAGGTCTACGTCATGGCATCCCCGGAACGATGTCGTGCGTGGAACGCCGCCCGAACGGACGGTCGCGCGTACGCCCCTGACACGTGCGCATTTCGCTTTCCGTCGTGTGTGTGTGTGCGTGTGTGTGTTATTGACGCAAAAATCCGCGTTAGATTGGACGACCTGATCCAGCGGTACGAAGAGCCGTCGTCGATGGTCCGGTGGGACGCCCCCCTCTTCACCGTCCCGTGGACAGACGCGGACGTGCCCGCAGACGACGTCTGGCGAGCGATCACGCAGGGCGTGGTCAAGGCCCCAAACACGGGCACGCAAGCGGTACGGTCCTCGCTCTCTCGCTCTCTCGTGTTTCACGGTCTGACCCGCCCCCGACCATCAACTGATGCACCGATGACTGATGTGACTTGATGGATGGGAACAGGTCGCAAAAGCGCCGACGGACGCACTGCATACGCTCGAACACACCACGAGCACGGTCGTCGCGGCCATCCTCGCTGCACAATCCGCAGCCTCGAT
>JBBPTB010001090.1:0-11051 GCA_038093875.1 Boletus tylopilopsis
CCACGCCGACCTTGACGTCGGGATAGTCGTAGGTCACACCTTAGTTGGTCGTCGGCCTCATCTTGTGCACAGGACGTGCACTTCGCTGGGCCTCTAGCTCGCAGTGCATAAGGTTTGCCTTCGGCCACTATTGATCCAACCTCTCCAGACTACGACGTTTATTCCGCTTGGGCACGTGCTCACAGTAAGCGTAACAGCACAAGTCCGTTGATTCAGAGTGACATCTCGAAAACTGCTAAGTCAAGTCCATTTGGACTTGCCCGGAGTTGAGAGCCATGCCCAGGATTAGGGATATGACACCAGGTCCAGGTGTTTGCCTTCTGGGTGAGGTCGTTTAATGGCTGTGCTATGTTCGAGAATCTGGGGATGAACTTCTGGTAGAAGTTGCAGAATCCAAGGAATGATCGGACTGCAGTTACGGAGTTGGGCGCATTCCAATCCTGGATAGCGTCAACCTTGGTGTCATCCATCTGTACCTTTCCTTTCCCTACCACCATTCCTAGGTATTCCACCTCCTTGGCGGCAAAGGTGCATTTTTCAAGTTTGAGGAACAGCCTTTGTTCCTCCATCCGCTGTAGTACCCATTTGGTGCACTCTTCGTGTAGCACCGGATTGTCTTTTGAATGGATTAGAAGATCGTCCATGTAGATTACTAACCATCCCTCGGCGATCATGTCACCGAACACGTCATTCATATAGGCTTGAAATGTGGCTGGAGAGTTGCACATCCTGAAAAACATGACAGTGGGCTGGTAAAGCCCATACGGGGTGATGAATGTGGCCTTCCACTTGTCTGCCGGATTGATTCAAATGTTGTTGTACCCCCACTGGACATCCATCTTGGTGAATAGCCATGAGTCCTTGAGCTGTCCGATAAAGTCGTTGATCAGTGGGAGTGGATAGGCGTTTTTCACCATATGGGAGTTGAGATATCGGTAGTCCTGACAGGGTCGGAGTTTTCTGTCCTTCTTTTGAATGAAGAAGAATGGAGATGCTTGGGGGGACTTGGAAGGTTTGATTTTTCCTGAGGCAAGATGTTCGTTGATGAACTTCTTGCAGGCTTCCTGCTCCTCGGGGTTCAGCTGGTAAGCCTTACCTCGCTTCGGCAGGAAGTCCTTATTAAGTTCGATTTTGTGGTCGAACTTTCGGGGTGGTGGCAACTCATTAGAAGGTTCCTTGAATACCTTCTTGTAGTGTTTGTACTCCTTTGGGAGTTCCGCTTTAGCCTTAGTGGTTCCCTGGGCAATCTGAGTGGAGAGGGTAGTCCATCATATCCACTCCTTTTTGGGGAGATAGTCCCCAATACCTTTTCGCTTGTAGAGACATCACTCGATGCAATCATCCATGTCAAGACCCATGGCGCAGAGGAGGTAACACTGATGGATCAGTTCTCATCAGGAGGGGAGGTTGGCATCGCCTTCAATCTCCACAGTCCAATGAGTCCAGTCAATGAGTGGGTTGACTTTGGCCAGCCATGACATCCCAAGAATCATGTTCTGTTTGCCGCATCATACGATAAAGAAGTCCTGGTTGCGAGGGACTCCTTTGATGTAGATGGTGATTCGGGTTCGATGGCGGATGGTTCCGGACCGGTTTAGTGTTCTGTCCGCGTTGTAAGCCTCACGCGGTTCGTCAAGTCGGAAGAAGGGGAATTGGTTGCGGCGGGCAAAGCCTTCATCCATGAAGCAGGAGGTGGCTCTGCAGTCAATAAGAGCGGTGGTTTGCCCGACATGAACTCCCCCTATTGCGGAAACTTGTAGAGGGATTAAAATTGACTTTTCCTCTAAAGAATCTACAACAGGGTTCATTCTAGGCATTTGAGTAGTTGGTCCTCGACACCATTCTAAAAATGCTTGAGCCGCTCTTTTACCCGTTCTTCCGAAATCCTACCCCTTCTTTGGGGGATGGTCCAGACCTGGTTTACCTGTTCTGAAGAGCTTCCTGCGTCCTTCAGGTATTTTGGCGGTTGATCTTCAACGTAGATCTCCCGCAAAGCCTCTGTCATCTCCTTCACTCCATGTCCTTTGGCGACCAGTTGTTCCACCATCCTAATCGCCTTGTTCTTCTCCTTTGTTTCCACTGGTTTATCCTCAGTGGTCCGAGTCTGTTCCTGTGGGTGCTTACCATCATAGCGGGGGTACAACCTTCCTCTGGTTCGTCCCCTATTACCCTGGTGGTTCCTGGAAGAGCATCCTGGCTTCTTGCATATGAAGCACTTGCCCTCCTTCATAAGACAAGCTTGCTCAGCAGGGGAAAGTCGGACGTAGTCGTTCATGGCATCGACGTCCATAGCATTGGGGTCGCGGTAGCTGGAGGATCCGGTTTGGTATCCAAATCCGGGTTTGTGTCCCTTGATATCCTTGATTCGCTTGGACTGTCGAGCGAACTTTGCTCCTGCGGTGATCCATTCATCTACCATAGTGGGTTCTGTTCTGGAAAGGATCATGGTCATGAGGTCTCGGTGGATTCCTCTGCTGAAGATTTCGCAGAGTCCAGATTGTTCGTTCAGTCCAGACTGGGAGGTGAGGAGGCGAAATTCTGTAGCGAATTTGTGGAAGGCTTCTTCCGTGTTAGGGCCTTGCATCAGTGAATAGAGCTTTTGCTTTGCCACAGCGGCCTCGTTGTGGGTAGCCATCATGGCTTGGAAGTCCATCTTGAATTTCACCCAAGTGTTATCAGCAGCAGGGATGGTTCCTTTAGCAAGACGCTCATAGTATCCTTCGGAGTATACCCGTCCCTTGCCCTTGCACATCCTATTCAGGGCAGTGATGATCTTTGCGCGATCATCGTATTTCTCATTGATGGAAAAGTATGCATCCATGGCATGTAGCCACCAGTTGGCATCGGCACCGTTTCCAGAGAACTCCTCCGGTAGTCCGGCTTTGAGTTCAGGCATCTCATCGTCATTGTCGTTGTCGTCTGTAGGGAAGAAAGGGGGATCCTCAGGTGGAGGAGGATTGTCTGGATTGAATGGAGTGTATCCGCTGAAGGGTAAAGGCTGTTCTGTTACACTTGACTCAAGTGTAGCCCAGATAAGACCTAGTGTTCTAAGTTCAGAGGAGTCCTAGGAAATAGGACAACGAAGGGTCAAGGGTTCGAGGAGTCTTATGGAATAAGACGACATAGGGTCAAGGGTTCAAGGTGTTCGAGGAGTTCGAACGTCAGAGGTTCAAGTTTTCTAGAGACTTGGCCAGACAGGCACAAGTATAGTTCAAGGGTTCTAAGGAGCGTCCACTCAAATAGTAGGACGAGGACTAGAGGAGACGAGACAAGGAGATGATATTCTGGGAGCCCAAGCTGAAGAATCAGCAAAGGGGATCCAGGGGTTTATATATAATACAGATAGTTCGATGACTAAGAATATAGAAGGTCATAGAACGACGAAGAAGGATCATGTGACTGGACGAGTCATCATGAGGTAGAAACGAGTCATTGAAGTTGATGCTGTGCATGGAAGGTTCTGGAGGGAAAGAGTACGATGACGAAGCAATTGATGAGTAAGAAGATAAGAGTTGGGGGAGGGGTGAGTCATCATACGAAAAGAAAAGATAAGTCCAAATCGGGACGAGAAACAATAAAATGTAACACGTTCTGGGAGAAATGGGGAGTCTGAAGTAGAAGCAGGGAGTGGTGGTAGTGGAGTAGGGGAACAAGATTCCAGTTCCGGTTCAGGTTCCGGAGGAGGAGTGGGTTGGGATCCACTCAGAAGAGGTGGGAGGTCGTCAGGCACTCTCCCTTCTCTAACATTCCACTCGGCTACTTCCTTCTGCTTGTGCCGGTATAAGGCCTTATCTTCAGTACGTCCGAATTTGCTCGGTAAGGGAAGATAATCCGGATGGTCGCTGGGTAATTTCCAGAGAGCAGGGTATCTGTCTAGAGAGGGTACCGCTCGTCGGAGAGTAGGATCCATGACAGGTTCTGGTGTTGACGATGGAGCGCGAAAGCAGGAAATGGTGTGGGGGTTGAGACCTACTGTTGGAGAACAGGGTCTAGGGGAAAGTTAGTTCTTTTGTTACGCTTACCGCATTGAGTCATCTCCTGGAACATGGAGTTGACGGAGGGCGAAGTAATAAGTAGAAGCAGAGGCGAGAACAAAGAGCAAAGCAAGTATGCCAAGTATAAGGAGGCCCATTTGATAAGGTGACAGCTTGGGCAAGCACAAGCTGACGCTGCCTTCCGCAATCTCGTAAGAGCCTATTGGAAAGGCGAGTGGTCCTGGTTCCACTTGGATATGGTCGAGGCAAGTCGAGCCTTCACATGGAACGCACGAAGGGAGAGTTCCGTCGAGAGGGAGACAAGTTTTAATGCAGTGGATTGCGTAGAACTAACTTGGGGTGTCTACTACAGAGACACTAACTTATATACTACCAAAGACAGCACACGGACCGTCGGGTGAACAAGGGCATCGCTAGTGACAGTGAGAAGATCTAAGGGTCAAGGAGCTCTGCTGTCAGGAAGAGTGGAAGGAACAGGAACAGCGGAGAGACAAGTGAAACGCTACCATAGTGACCCTACGAGTCCAAAATGACTCGTGGTCGTACAAGCTCGGAATCAGGTGAATACGGGGAAAACATTGGATGGGACCGGGTATCCCATTGTGAGGAGAGAGCAAGTCCAAAGACAAGAAAGAAAACAAACCGGTACCAAGCAATCCATAACAATTTCTTTATCGGCAATGGGATAGTTGCGTTGTTCAGGTGTCATAGAATGACTGGAGTAGGCAACGGGATGCCACATCTCTCCCTTCTTTGTTGAGAGGATTGCACCTGTTGCATAATCAGATGCATCTGTTTCCAACCGATATTCCACATTGTCATCTGGGAAGGCGAGAATTGGTGCTGTAATGAATTGACGTTTGAGCTGTGTGAAAGCTTCTTGGCATGTATCTGTCCAGTGAAAGGGTGTATCTTTCTTTGTCAAGTCATGAAGTGGTCATGCAATTTGTGCATAACTGAGAATGAAATGGTGATAAAAGTTGGCTAGCCCAAGAAAAGAATGGACTTGTTTCACTGATCAAGGGGCTGGCCAATCCTGGAGCACCAAAACTTTCGCCGGATCCATGCGAATTCCATCAGGAGTAACGATCATACTGAGGAATTCCACCTCGTGAACGTGGAAATTACACTTTTCCAGCTTGACAAAGAGATTGTGTTTGCAGAGACAGCAGAGGACTTCCAGTACAACCTTATTTATCATGGACCGCTGGATCATCGGATTTGGTGAAAATGAGGATGTCATCAGTATAGACCACCACCACATCAGGCATGTCAGCGAAGATGTCATTCATCATGGCTTGGAATGTGGTGGGGGAGTTGCAGAGGCCGAAGAACATGAGTGGTTCGAATGATCCATGATGGCATGTGAAGGTGGCCTTCCATTCATCTCCCTCTTTAATCCGGACATTGTTATAACCCCAACGGAGATCCATCTTCATGAACATCTTAGCTCCACAGAGTCATTCCATGACTTGGGAGATAAGTGGGAGAGGGTAGTTGTTTTTTACTGTATGTTCATTTAGATATCAATAATCCTGGACCATCCATGTTACGGTTTTCCTTGGTTGCCAGACTGGACCCGCCGGAACCCCTGTTCATTTTCCTTTGTTCTTCACCATTCGCCCTTGACAGATGGGACACACTTACCTTGAAGGCCTAGCAGACACCTTCTGCCCTGAGGAGCTCGTACGCTCACTCATGCAGTACTCACTGCAGGAGTACACCACCGCCTCACCCTACGTCTGCTATGATGTTAAACTAGACCTCTGAGGGGTAACCCTGGACCCTCAGCCTTCGCGACGCCATAGGGGTAACCCTGGATCCTAGCCCTCGCAACATGACTGCTCCCAATGCCTAGATCTGGAGCATGACTCATTACGACTCATCACGACGCTGGTTGCTATAGGCAACCCTAGACTGCCCGACGGATGGGAGTATTCCTGTTGTGGCTAGGATACGCTTCCTGATCCGCTGTCACTACGCTCGCTGATCCTCGTTTACCCAGACAGCAGATCCTAGTATGATAGTCTTTCCCTCTTGCTACGGAGCACCATTCTTGACCCTCCGTCTAGCCGTATTCGCTCAACGGACCCTTAGCCGTTTCAGAGCATGTATCAGGATAGGGTGACATTTCACCTATCCCTCCTCTTTGATCCCGTTGATCCTTAGTGATCCTCTTCCGCTCTTCTTGACAGCGGGATCCTGTTTAGCCCTGATGGTCTTACACCATTCAGGTATTGCCCTTTGCCCCCTTCCTGATGTGGGAAGGCCTTTGTTCCTCATTAGGAGGACACCCTTAGCCCTGATGGTCCGTGCACCATTCAGGAATACTATATAAGACCCAGAGTACTAGCTAGAGACACTAAGCTAGTTCTACACCTGTTGTACTGCAATACTCCCTGCACTTAAGTGTGCCTTGCAATTCACTTGCTTTGCTGGTGTACTGGTGCTAGGACGTCAAGACCTCGTCCCTCTTGACCTTGCTTGCATTTCAAGCCGCCTCGCTCTACTCAGAGTCGAGCTCATTGTAGGTCACACCTTAGCTGGTCGTCGGCCTTACTCTTGTGTACAGGATGCGCACTCCGCTGGGCATCTTGCTCGCAGTGCACAAGGTTTGCCTTCGGTCTACTATTGATCCGACCTCTCTTCAACTCGTGTTTATTCTGCCTGGGCACATGCTCACAGTAAGCATAACAATCCATTTCTGTCCATCTTTCTTTGATATGAAGAAAACAGGAGATGTCTGCGGACTTTTGCTTGGCCAAATATATCCTTTGTGTAATTGGTCTTCGACGAAGTCCATGACTTCTTGTTGTTTGGCGACAGAGAGGGGGATAAGGTAACCCTTCTTTGGTTGGAACGTTTCCTTCATATCGATTGCATGATCCCATGGTTTTCACATTGGCATCTGCTCGGACACTTTCTTGGAGAAGGTGGGTAGGAATTTGTGGTATTCCTCCAGCACCAATTCCTTGGGTGTTTTATCTTTTGGTTTCTCCGGTGATTGTGTAACATTCCAGAGGAGTGATTCTGGGGACGTAAATGAGAGTTGGTTCTCAAACTCCTCTTTTCGGATACAACAGAGAAAGGCAGATTCTCTGCATGTCCATCCTCTCTTCATTGTTACTTGTCCAGTTGTCCAGTTGATATCCGGATTATGTTTTTGTAGCCATGTATATCCAAGGATCAGGGAATTCTTTCCAAGATCCATCACTTCAACATTTATGGCTTCCTTGTGCCCATCAAAGGTCATGACCACATCTGTGGTGTGCATGATATATCTGGCAGAGTTTTTGGTTCCATCGACATTGTAAACCAGGATTGGACATTAGAGCGGGTGAAGAGGAACATGATGCTTCTGTGCCAACTGATGGTCAATGAAGGAGACATTTGTGCCACTATCAATGAGGGCGTCAGTGTAATGTCGCTTCATTCCGAAATGAATTGTAATTGGGAGTTTGATCTCCTTTGGCTGCTGTAGGATTCGGACATAATGCAATGTCTCTCCTTCTTCTTCGTCGTTGTCGTTGTCATCATTTTTGATTGGTAGGAGATCTGGGATTTCTTCTTCTGTGTTGACATGTGATGATGGGAAACAAGAGGAATTAAGCACCGGTGTAATGTCCTGGCTGAGCCTTTCGGACTCCTCTGACATGTTTGTAGTGATATCATCATCACATGTGTCCTGCACAGAAAGAAGTGAATACTTATTGATACTAGCTACATGAACACCCAGTTCATTCATGCAGCTTGATCTTTTGATGCCTTCTTTTTGGTGTCATGGAGATCTGTGAAATATGCCTTCATCTTATCAAAGTTCATCCCACAGACTGCCCGGAGAAGTTCTGTTCCTTCTTTGGTGGTTGCGCGGACTTGTCTATTCTTGTAATCTTTGCAGTGTCCACTACTGAGGAATTTGCAATCTGGGCACTGCTTCTTGGGTTTCTTGCACTCTTTGGCCGCATGCAGTCCTTTGCAATTGAAGCATTTCAGGGCATTGATTTGTTTGCTGTTGGCGTCTGTTACTTTGGCTGTCTGTTCATATGGCTTTGTGGGTTTCTGGAATATGCAAAATGCTTCGATGGATCGTCCAATGCAGAAGACATGTTCCATGTATGATTGGAGTGGTGTTTTTGAGGCTGCGATAGCCGCACGTACTCCTTGATGAAACAACTCCTTCTGAATCTCCTTATTGACATTGTTCTCAAGAAGCCAGATTGCTTTGTGTTTGGAGATTTGTTGTTATGGATTATTGGGTACCGATTTATTTTCTTTCTTGTCATCAGACTCATTCTCTCCTCACGATGGGACAACCAGTCCCATCCAATGTTTTCCCTGTATTCACCCAATTCCGAGCATGTACGACCATGAGTCATTTCGGACTTGTAGGGTCACTATGGTAGTGTTTCACTTATCTCTCCGCTGTTCCCATTCCTTCCGCTCTTCCTGACAGCAGAGCTCCTTGATCCCTAGATCTTCTCACCGTCGCTAGTGACACCCTTGTTCACCCGATGGTCCATGCGCTGTCTTTAGTAGTATATAAACCAGTGTCTCTGTAGTAGACACCCCAAGTTAGTTCTACGCAATCCACTGCGTTGTATCAGCTCCCTTTCGACGGAACTCTCCCTTGGTTTGTTCCAGACCAAGGCTTGACTTGCTGTGACCGTATCCGAGTGGAACCAGGACCACTCACCTTTCCAATAGGCTCTTACAAGAGTGCAGAAGGCAGCGACAGCGTGTGCTCGCCCAAGCTGTCGTCCTATCAAACGGGCCTCCTACTACTTGGCATACTCGCTTTGCTCTTTGTTCTCGCCTCCACTTTTACCTATTACCTCACCCTCCGTCAACTTCGCGTTCCAGAAGTTGACTCAATGCGGTAAGCATAACAAAAGAACTAACTTTCCCTTAGACCCTGTTCTCCAACAGTAGGTCTTACCCCCCCACACCATTTCCCGCTTTCGCACCCTGTCGTCTTCACCAGAACCCGTCATGGATCCTACTCTCCGACGAGCGGTACCCTCTCTAGATGGATATCCTGCTCTCTGGAGGCTACCTAGCGATCACCCGGATTATCTTCCCCTACCAAGTAAATTCGGATGTACCGAGGATAAGGCCTTATACTGACACAAGCAGAAGGAAGTAGCTGAGCGGAACGTTAGAGAAGGGAGAGCACCCAACGACCTCCCACCTCTTCTGAGCGGATCTCAACCCGCCCCGGAACCAGAATCTCGCTCCCCCACCCCACTACCCCCACTTCCTCCTTCCACTTTGGACTCCCCGTTCCTCCCCGAATGACCTTTACCCCTTGGCAGATACGCTCCCTTTAATCCGGATGATCCCCCTCCACCTGAGGATTCCCCTTTCTTCCCCACAGACGACAACAAAGATGACAATATGCCTGAACTAAAAGCCGGATTGCCGGAAGAGTTCTCCAGAAACGGTGCCAATGCCAACTGGTGGCTACATGCCATGGATGCATACTTTTCCATCAATGAGAAGTACAATGACCGCGCAAAGGTCATCACTGCCGTGAATAGAATGAGTAAGGGCAAGGGACAGGTATACTCTGAAGGATACTACGAACGTCTCGCTAAAGGAACCATCCTTGCTGCTGATAACACTTGGGTGAAATTCAAAATGGACTTCCGAGCCATGATGGCTACCCATGACGAGGCTGCTGCGGCAAAGCGAAAGCTCTATTCGCTAAAGCAAGGCCCCAACATGGAAGAAGCCTTCCACAAGTTTGCCACAGAATTTCGCCTCCTCACCTCCCAGTCCGGACTGAACGAACAATCCAGACTCTGCGAAATCTTCAGCAGAGGAATCCACTGAGACCTCATGACCATGATCCTTTCCAGAACTGAACCCACTACAATAGATGAATGGATTGCCGCAGGAGCAAAATTCGCTTGACAATCTGAGCAGATCAAGGATATCAAGGGATGCAAGCCCAGATTCAGATACCAAACCGGATCCTCCAGCTACCGCAACCCCAACACTATGGATGTTGACGCTATGAATGACTATGTCCGACTCTCCCCTGCTGAGCAAGCTCGTCTCATGAAGGAAGGCAAATGCTTCATATGTAAGAAGACAGGGTGCTCTTCCAGGAACCACTGGGGTAATAGGGGACGAACCAGAGGAAGGTTGTACCCCCGCTATGATGGTAAGCGCCCACAGGAACAGACTCAGACCGCCGAGGATAAACCCGCGGAAACAAAGGAGGAGAAGAACGAGGCGATCAGGATGGTGGAACAACTGGTCGCCAAAGGACACGGAGTAAAGGAAATGACAGAGGCTTTGCAGGAGATCTACGTTAAAGATCAACCGCCGAAATACCTGAAGGACGCAGGAAGCTCTTCGGAACAGGTAAACCAGGTCTGGACCGTCCCCCAAAGAAGGGGTAGGATTTCGGAAGAAAGAGTGAAAGAGCGGCTTAGGAATTTTTAGAACGGTGTTGAGGACCGACTACTCAGACGCCTAGAACAAACCCTGTTGTAGATTCGTTAGAGGAAAAGTCAATTTTAATTCCTCTACAAGTGTCTGCAATGGGGGGAGTTCATGTCGGACAAACCACCGCACTCATTGACTGCGGAGCCACCTCCTGCTTCATGGACGAAGGCTTCGCCCGCTGCAACCGATTCCCTTTCTTCCAACTTGACAAACCACATAAGGCCTACAACGTGGACGGAACATTAAACCAGTCTGGAACCATCTGCCATTGAACCCGAATCACTATCTACATCAAAGGAGTCCCCTGCAACCAAGACTTCTTCATCATACGATGTGGCAAACAAAATATGATTCTCGGGATGTCATGGCTGGCTGAGGTCAACCCACTTATCGACTGGACTCGCACAACGGTGGAGATTGAAGGAGATGCCAACCTCCCCTCCCGATGAGAACCGATCCATCAGCACTACCTCCTCCGCGCAATGGGTCTCGACATGGACGATCACATTAAGCGACATCTTTATAAATGAAAAGGCATTGGGGACTACCTCCCCAAGAAAGGGTGGATACGATGGACTACCCTCTCCACTCAGATTGCCCAGG
>JBBPTB010001091.1:0-11038 GCA_038093875.1 Boletus tylopilopsis
AGTGGACGAGTCAAACCACGTGATATTCGAGGGCATGGGGATATACCTAGAAGACCAAGCATAGATCTCGCTTCGTTCTCTCCCAAGGCACCAACTTCTTTCTCCTTCCTCCGTGTTGTAAGTAACTCGTTTGAAATTTCGTCAATCGCGTCGTGCATCCTCTTAAGGAGCTTCGAGCGTGTCGTCGGGATGCTCAACAACCATGGAGATGCCATGACGAGCATGGCGATGAGCATATCTACGGTCTTGCTGCCGCTGGAATCTCCAAAGGCATCAAAGACTTCTGTAACTAACGCCGGATTACCATCCAACGAGCCAAAATCATGAGAAAATCCGGCTCTGCCGATCGTGTCGAGACTAGTCAATTTGGTTAGACCGTCGGACGACGAACAAGGCGCGTTCATACGAGATATGATTCATCCTTGATTTCAAGTCATGTAGCTTGGCTGACCTGTCATGAAGCATGATCCACGTACCAATTCTGGACATCAATTACCGCGCTACCTTCACCATTTTCGTCGACGAGGGTGTCCCAGATACCTTTCGTCTGGGCTTTTTTATTCCAAGAGACTCTTGACGATTAGCAGAGAGATTGGACACGAACCTTGTAAGCTGAATCAAAGAATACATGGGTCAAGTCTCGGATCGCAGCATTGCTGAACGCCGGCGTCAAAGTCTTCCGTTGTCTATATCAGATCATTTCAGATCGAGCGTGAAACAATAGAATGCACACTAGCCTTCGGTGATTCTCTCCCTGTGCGGACAATATGTTACCCTTGCCTACCTGTGTAATCCTGATCAGCACGTGAGGGAAACGACAGGTATCGTTCCCAAATCCACGTACGACGGCCTCCGTCACAATCTTCCCGGAAGACGTTAATATGTACGTCCAAGGCTCTCCCCCCCAGACATGTCCGATGGCCTTTGGGTCGCAAAGGATGATACTTTTTTGTCCCAGCGGCATGGGTGCTTCGTATACCCCACCATATTCTTCCGCCCATTTCTCGTAGATCTCCCCCGCGTTGGGAGTGTCGAACTGTGCTTTGTGGATGCCAAATAGAAAAGAAGGATTTGGTGGGCCACGAAGAGACGTCGTTTTCAGTCTATGGCGGGCAACTTGGAGGACTTTGCGGACAACGTAGATGACGCCGAACGCGCAGGCGACGTCGATAACCCGTACTGCAGGAAGGCTGCGCAGGAGAGAGGCGTACCAATATTCGAGAGACAGCACGTTGGTCGTCATCGTGGTAAATGGTGACCTGGTCCCCGGAATAGAGCGGTCCCAGGTGTGATTTTGATGTTTCAAATATGGATTCGTTGGCGTATTTATAGAATACCCAAGAGAAGAACCTGAGACACAGATCACCGTGTTGCACCGCGGCAAGATACCGTGATAGCGTCCACGGAGCTCTCTCAGTTGCAAGCTCAGTTGCAGATGGGAGCCCGCAATCTAGTAATGGTAATAGATCCACTCACGGAGTCCTAAACAGCTGCATTGATATATTACTTACATTGGAAAGCTTGGTGGATATCGGCCAGATTTGAACACGATGGGAAAGAAGGCATCATTCCGTCGGAATACGTGGTAAAAAAGGTCTCCAGACGGTCATGCACATGTCCAAGAGATGGCCATGTACACGCAGGTCGATGTCAAGAACCGTGCGAAGATGTAGCGAGTCAGGTTACAAATATTGGTACAAATACCTAACCCGCGCACTTGGGTTTGACTTACACGTCTCATCCTCCTTTTCTACGAAATTATACGTATATCTGAGTGGAGGATGTATTGTACGTTTACAAACGATGTTATGTTGCAAGTGCTAGCTGTGTCTCTACGCAACTCTTCTTACCAGCAGCGGCACATGAGAGCCCTCTTCACCTAGGACCACCGGACGTGGCAAAATCCCCCCGGAAAACCCCAACTTTGTGTGGGGACCGTCACGAAACTCGAACTTGAAGTTTCTTATCAGCACCGAAAGTACAGCCTGACGTTTGATCGGTGAATTTATCAACGTCTGATCGGACGATTGCGCCGAAAGAGTATTAGGCTTACCTTGAACTCAGCGATGGCGAACCCTTTCCCCAGGCACATTCTCGGTCCATCAGCAAACGTTAGCAAGTGCTTGTGTCCCTGTATTTCTCTTGCCGACTGTGGGATGCCGTCCTCGTGCATCCATCGTGATGGTTTGAATTGTTTTGCATCAGGTCCCCATAGTGCTTTGGACCGGTTGATGGACGCAATAGGCGCCGTGACGATCGTTCCTCGGGGAATTGAGAGGTGGGTGATCGGGGTTGGCGAGAAGGGTGTAATAATGGGGTTACTTAGGGGAATCACGTCGTCCTCCTTGGCCTACGCATGGAAATGAAGTGAAGACGTGTCTTGGAAATCCATGAAAACATACTATGCGAGATGATTCTCCGAGAAGGGCATGTAGACGCAATGACTCGTGTACCACCGCATCGAGGTACGGCAGTCCGTTTGTTAGTTGGTCCCAAGTGGGATCTCCGTCGATATGGGAAAGTTCCTCGCGTAGTTTGTCCTGAGTCCTCTGATCTCTGCATAGTTCGATGAGTGCCCACTGCGAATCACGATATCTAAGTCCAAGACAGACAACACGCTGTTATGTACGAACCGTGAGACTAACTTGAGAAACGCAGTCAGTGCGGAAACGAATGGCAGGGATCAGTACTCACTAGATGTCGTGTCGTAGCCAGCAAAAAGGAGAACTCTCATCTATGTGGCAAAAGTTTATCGATTGCTCTTCGGCTTCATCCATTGTACTCACCTGCGCAACGACCTCCTCAGGAGTCATGCGAAGCACTGAATCGGTACTCTCCGCCTTGACTATGGCACTCGGTCATCCGAATAACAGACCTGGGAAGCATGATACTTACTCAACAGGCCGATGATGGACTTGTCCTGTTCTCCCTCTTCCAAGCCCTCTTCTTTCTCCTTCTTTGTCTTTGCGAACAGCTGGGTAGATATTACACTCGTAGTATCGTGCAGCATCCTTGACAACTTGTTCCGAGGATTCGGCAATCTTAGAATTGCAGGGAAAAGATGTGCTAAAAGGAAAAGGTAGTTGAAAATGGCAGATGGCTTGGTATTGCTCATCTCCTCAAAGGCGATGGAGACAAGTGATTTTTCCCCTTTCAGAGATGCAAAGTCATGCGAGAATCCGGCGAGGCCAATCGTATCGAGTCTTCAGGTTGGAATCAGACTCAAACGCTCAGGAATTCAGGACGTACGTACGATATACGGCTCATCCTTGTGACATTGTATGATCAAGTTTGCATAAAACCGTGATCAAATATCACATACCAATCCTGCACTTCGATGGTTGCGCCATCGGGACTATCTTGGACAAGGTCATCCCACACAGCTTTGGTCTATGGTCATGCGTTTTCAACGTGGTTGAGACGCGTGCGACAAGAGCCCACCTTGTACGCGGAATCGTAGAAGATTGGCAATAACTTCCGAATAGCCGCAACGCTGAACGCGGGAGTCAGGGATTTTCGCAGACTAGCAAACGGTGAGCAACTACTGCAAGGTCCTAAGAATCAAAGACAAACCGTTTGTGTACATCTCCATGTGTCGTCAATAAGCTTTCCTCCCCAGTCTATCACAATTTTTTTTAAAAAACGGCCCATCGAATACAGTATCAAGGAAACTCACGACGATGTCGGTCAGGAACTTGCCAAGGGGCGTCAGTACGTATGTTGTAGTTTCTTTGGCATAAAAATGCGCAATCGCTTTCGGGTCGCAGAGTATTATGCGTGTGGTTCCAAGGACCGATGGGAGTTGGTATACAGCACCGTATTCCTCAGCCCACGCCTCGTAGATCTCTGGACTATCAGGGGCTGTTGAAAAAAACTCGGGAAAGCCTAAGATAAGATTCTTGGAAGGAGGGCCGTTAAGACGTGTGGTTCGTGCACGACGATGGGCTGTTCTGGCTAAACGAATGAGAGTCCATGTGACGATAGAGACTGCGACCACATCCAGAATGCGGACAGAGCTACCCATCCTTGCGTTCGAGTGTTAGATCTAATGAAAAAGTCGTGAGCAACAAGCTCGACTCATCGCAGCGGCCTAAATACTACGGGCTCGCCTGGCCATAGACCTGTGCATTAGTGTGTGTAAGTTGATCAGTGATCGGGTAGAACCGGGACGACTCTTCACATAGCATCTCTAACTGATCCGATTGCATGGCACCAAGACTGAGCAAACGCCAACAGCGAGAGCAAGAAGAACTCCTCGCACTCGCTTCCCACGCATCTCCGACCACCGATCTCCACGAATCGTCCGAGGAAGAGTCGCTGGCACCTGCAAAAACTGGTTTCGCAGCGGTAAGTGTCACTCCGGCGACTGACGGGTGGAGATCATGACAATGAACACAGCTTATCACGCCAGAAGACCAGCAGGAGGTCACAGAGAGCGAGGATGAAGACGCCACGAAACCTACCAAGTCCCGCAGGGTATGAAACCAATCCACTACGCGCGTGTCGGTTCTCATATCTCAGGCGTGCAGACCAAGAAGAGAAAGAAAAAGACAACCGGCCCAGCTCACGATGAGAACGGTCCGCACGCAGTGAAGCACGCCGCCACACCACGGTCGCCAGCTTCGCACTCCAAGTCCGCTCCAAAGAAAGCCAAAGCCAAGGACCAGAAGAAAAACGAAGGCGACGATTTGGACAAGGCCCTCGCAGAGCTTTCAATCAAGTGCGTCGACCGGTTTTCGTCGTTCACCTTCATGTTGATCACTCTCCAGGTATCCCGACCTCCAACAGATTGCCTTCACCGACACGAAGGAAACGAAGCTTTCCGCCCTTTTCTCCGTCTCCGTCTCTCATCTTGACGCAGAGTCCGAGCTCAAGAAGTTCTTCGGTTCCAAAGCCGTCTCAGCTGCCCAAGCTGCTACGTCTTCTTCCCCGAAAAGACGCCGGGGGGTACAATTGCAAGTGCAACGATCGCAACTGACACGTCCGCAAACGGCCTGGGGAATGATTAAGCAACGGGAGGGTTTGTCCGCCCGACCACTCACAGCAGAGGAGACGTCTAGAAAGGTTAGCAAGGGTCCCGCCGGAAGTGGAAAATGGTGGACGGTGGAGTATAGCAAGCGTTACAAGGGCGTCACCAAGACATTCATGCAATCTGTCATGACCGGCGGTAGGTGCATATATGCGTCGCAGCTGGCCAGTTTTCTTAGTGATCCTGGTTAGATCCTGAGACGCTATGGCGTGTCTTGCAGAGAATGCCTTGGCACGCAGATACGCTCCTCCAGCTCGCAGAAGTTTATCGGCATCGTGAAGGTTCGTAGAATTGGATACTTGAGCCAACTCAAGTTATTGACCCAACTTTCTTCAGAGTACAGCCAAGCGGTGGACTACGTTTCGCGGACCCTTTATGCATACGAGCGTGCCTTCCTTGGGGCATTCAGTTTCACAAGCGGTAACAATCGACTTGATTTTGATCGAGTAGAGAACCGACCATTCTTCCTCGCTATCCACCGGCAGGTTATGTGAGCTCACCTGTAAGTCCTTCAAACGAGCGAGCGCTCATGCTGTGGTGTTTAGTGACCTACAACGTCGTGGTTGTCCCCGGACAGCTTTCGAACACGCACGGTTGCTCATTTCCCTCGAACCTCTGTCAGACCCCCATGGTGTCTATCTGCATCTCGACTATCTCTGTGTCAAGGCGGGCATGGGTGATTGGTTATTGGATGTATGGTCGGTTTATCGGAGTACGTTTCTTGAATATGAATATGTGGACCCGAGCGTGCTGCCTGGGTGGATGTATGCGAGAGCATTGATTCTCCGAGCCAAGGAAAAGGAGACGAAGGAAGGGGAAGAAGTACCAATGTTCTCTGTGGCTTTGGGGAATGGTTCTAATACATCTATCACTAGGGTTCTGAAGATGAAAGCACAATTGCACTTCGACAGGCAATGCTTGCATTCCCCGAGGTAGTCCCCCTCTTGGCTGATAAATGCGAAATTCCACTTTCCGCAGAGGTGCGGGGCCACAAGTCATTTCGTATACACACGGACGGAATGTAGGTGCGAATTCTCTCCTACTTGACATAGGCTAATGATGCTCCAGCGGCGTGTCCCCGGAAGAAAGCGTGCTCTATCTGCTCTGTCACCTCTACGCGCAGCGTTCCTCTCCACTCTGGAAGTCCTCTAGCCTCACATCATGGTTTTCGAGTACAACAAACTCTGTCTTGTCGACACTTTCTACCAAGCGTACAACCCCATTCCGCGACGCATTCCTCCTTGCCATGTCTTCCGTTACTCTGCGGTACTCGATCTACCGCCATGTCTTTGTCCTTGAACAGACCCACGCTCAACCCCAGAACCGCGCCTTAACCGCCTTCATACCCCCCGACATCACACACGGCCGACATTTTGCATGTGATCCCCTCCCTCCGCCCTCTGCTCTCTCGACATACGACGCTGCTTTCTTCGCCGGTTCCGAAGACCCCTTTTCACTCGGCGCTACCCGTCTGCGGAGACGCACGCAAGCCGAAGAGCGTGCCCTCGCACGACTCATCCCCGATGCTGCCACCCGCGGCCAGATTCTCGCCTTTTTCGACCAGAACCCGGAGATCGCGGCGCAGGTACAGGGTGGGGTGGTCGAGTTCGTGCAGATGCTGGCGGAGATGCCAGAGGACGCGTGGGACGACTTGATGGTTGGGGCTGAGATGATGCGTGAGCTGCGTGGTGGTGGTGCGGGCGTGCAGCCGGGGTTGGCGGACCGGGGAGTGATGCCTGGGGAGCTGCCGGAGGAGGATAACGACGTGTTTTGGGAGGCAGAGGGGGGTGGTGGTGGTGAGGTGGAGGATGTGCCAGGTGATCAGCCGGTTCATCAGGAGGATACAGAGGACGACGAAGACGAAGACGAAGACGTTGCCGTGAGTGGCCATGGTTCATTCCCTATTCTCTAAACTCACGTTTTATGTGCTTTAGCCGATGCCTGTACGTGTGGTGCGTAACCTCATTCGCCGGCTTTGGGGAGGAGCTCCAGCGCAGGTGGACGATGGCTCGAGTGAGGACGGTGGCGACGATGGAAGAGCGTGAAATCAAAGAATTGGAAGTTTGCATCACCGCAAGTATTGCTATGGGTCCAGGGTTAACGAATGGTCAATTAGGCAATAGGATTCAAGCTTGTTAATTGATGGTGGACATAGCACCCTGCGACAAGTTCCGGACATGCTTTGGTTATCTTGAGCGCCAGCTCTTCTTGCTGTCGAGCATCTTCATTGACCTTCAACGCACGCAGCACGGTCGCCGAGATTTTACTACATATTTTGACCGCGTAGGTACCCTTTGGTCGAGCGTTTTCAAGGTCTTCTTGGTCCGAAATGGGTACATATAACCAAAAGAAAATGGTGAACTATACCGGCTGGGACGTGCTGTTCTCCCTGGCCCTCCGCAGAAGCACGATCATACAGTTTCAGGAGCCATCTCTGGCTCAAGAATCGAGCGTAGATGGTGCCTCAATGAGCATTGGGCCTCAACCAGGGTGGTAAGCAACCCTCAAGCGGCACTTTGAATATTTACCGCGACGAAAGGCTCACACTTTCCGAAATCGTAAACGTCTTTACGCCGGCGACAACCGACTCTGGTGGCCATGAGGTGGGTCGTTCATTTCGCCATTCAACCTGCTTCGAAAGAGTCACCGCCGGCGCCCCGCGTCTGTTGGGCTATTGACTACTGACACCTGTATACCAGCAGCCTTCACTAATGCACTAATCGTCCTTGCACTTCCTCGGACGAACCGCGCTAAAACGAGTGGTCCACGGGTGATGAAGATGAAAACCGAAAACCTCCTTCCGAACACCAAGTTCCCAGATTGGTATGCATGCCTGTGCTCTTTGTCTGCCTGAGATATGTGTCGTCTCGGCATGATGGACCCGCGGGTCGCTGAGTGACTACTTCAGCTGTAAGGCTATCCATCCAGTTGATATGATATTGCCGAACGCATGGTTGTCGCAATCGTATCGGCAGACTATGACTCGGATCGTTGCATAAAACCTGGTAGCCATCCTCAGCTTCCCATTTTTGCTTTGCAATACATGCACTTTGGACGACCTTCTCATTTGATAATCTCCACCAAGACTTTGGAGGAGGCCGTGCATGGCACTTTTCGCGTTCATCAAAGTTCGTGTGCAGGTCGCGCAGGCGTGTTCGCGCGTCAAAGCTCCAGGGTCCTCCCAACACAAGCTTTGTGTTCGGCATCTCTTGAAGGCCGAAGATCCCACGTTCCACGTACGAATCGCGGTGCATACGAGCTTCCCAAGGGCTGGGGAGGCGTAGGATTATATATTCCGAAAGCAGTGACATTTCACGCATACAAACACTGTGCAAGATGGTACTATTCAACCATTTGGGAAGCTCTTATGCTCAATGTCCGGTTCAAGGTCAGGTGGTCGTCCAACGAAAAAGAAGACCATTAGCATAAATACGAACAAACACTATGTCGGCGGCCGCAACGTTGCGGCCGAACGGGTGCGTCGGATTATACATCTGAAACATTGTGGCCACGATATATCTGGTCTGGGGGGGCGCAATGATAATTCTCGGTCCCGCCCTCGCAAGGCCCTGTCTCGTCTGATCTCACTGTCGCGCACTCTCCGTTGTATCTGATCTTCGACATTCTTCACAACCCCTAAACAATGCACCACGCACTTCATATACAAGAAATCCTTTTGAATATATTTCGACAGTACCACTCTCCAGCTGATCTCGCATCACTGGCCAGGACATGCCGTGAATTCAATGAACTGGCGACGGCCGTCATCTGGAATAGGTTGGACGACCTAAGCAGACTAGCAATGTGTGTTCCGAACGCATTTCAGATATCTCGCATTGAATATGAAGAGGTAAAATGGCACCATTCAACCGTTCGCTAAGCTCTGATAGCTAGTGGATTTCTTACAAAGTGCGACCAATATTCGTTTCACAGATCACTGACACCTACCGAGTGGGATGTCCTCCAGAGTCGCACGCGTCACATCCGAACCATATGGATAGAGGACCCTGATGGACTTGACGAGGAATCACTCAAGATGTTCTCAAAACCCCCCACGACAGAAACGCTCTTTCCGAACGTCCGCGAATTATATGTTGGTACGGAGGAACAGACAGTCGCATCTTTGTTGCTCTTCTCTTTCAAGTTCCCATCCCTCACTTCCTTTGGAGTCCAATCATACGATCCATATTTATTCGGGAATCCCCTCAAGTCGTTGGCCAAGACTTCCCCAGGTATAACGAGGTTGAGCGTCCATCCATCCTATCGTATAAAATCCATGGACATGGACCCAGGTTTTCTATGCGAGTGGCAGAACCTCCATGCCATCGACATACCTGGAGTCCGCCTGGACCTGGCCAGTCTCACCCATCTGACTCGCATGACTGCATTGGTCGAGCTCAGCTTTGCTCTGTGCAAGACATTACTTGACCAGATATCCCATTCCGACCCTCCCCTTTTCTTCTCCAGCCTGCACGAATTGCAAATATCCTCGGAATCCTTGCACACAGTTTCTGAGTTCCTCACTTGCACCCGACTTCCTGCCGTTACCACGTTTTCTGTCATGTTCAACCACCGACCTTCGGAGGGGGATGTCGCCACCTTTTTCAGCGCAATTCATATATCTGGTGGGGTCCACACCGTCAACAAGCTGCGGTTCGTTCAAGAATACATCTTTGGCACAAGGTACCCTCGCCCGGAACGCAGGCCTGTACTCCGCCTGGAAGACCTAGAGCCATGTATGGCATTCGGCCATCTCCGTTGCATCTACTTTGATATCGAGTACCAAGTGGACTTGCGGGAGAGCGACCTGTTCAAGTTGACGTCCGCATGGCCACAGTTGGAGGAGTTCTGCATCAATAAGGGCTGGGGTTGGAATGCACGTGGTGGCATCACGCCCAATGGGTTATTACAGTTTCTGCAGACAAGACCGTCGTTGACTCACATTGCCCTTGCCATCGACACCCGTGGCTACACCGAGATCGCTTCACCCCCAGCTGGCCTCGGATTGACGTTGCCAATATTGTCTTCGATTCACGTCGTGGACTCGTTCATCGAAAAGGAATCCGTGGAAGCCTTTATCGCCTTCCTTGCCAATTTCATTGTGCCCTCCACGTATATGGACCATGGGTGGCACCTGCGGTTATTGGAAGAGGAAGAGTCCCCGAATATGGTGGATGTAGCCCTTTGGAATCAAGTCTTTGTACGGGTTAAGAACGTTTTTTTTTCAACCCGTTCTTGATGAACTTTCAAGTGTTTGACGTCGACAGCATTAGGCCAATATGCATAAACTACGGTTACCTGATCCCTCGCGGCGGCGGCGTGGGGCGTGAGGTACACACATTACTATTGTTGTAGTCGGTCGCCGTCGCCAGTCGTCGCGCGTTGCAAAGTCCATGTCATCTGGGTACGTCGTGTCACTGTGGTGGTTACCATTGTAGCGTAGTAAGTGTAAAGAGATGAAGATTGTTCTCTTTCCTACATACGGTCAGCTTAAGCGACAGCAGTAGGAGCAAAGGCACCCACTCTTGTCCAGATCGAATGCACGCTTCGAATCTTCGAGCGTGTTTGTGCGGTCCTAATCAGCAAGCGGTGGCGGTGTCTAGCTGTAGATGATGTAAGCAGCGCTCGTTACACTACTCGTTCTCAGCTTCCGGTCACATCAAGTATTCCCATCGCCGCTTTTAATTGAATGGTTAACGATTCTATGTAGTTGATGCGATATTGCGCCCGCTGAGCATTCCTCACAGCCATGTTGTCTAGTTCATGCACTCGGCCGTCACTAACCAGCTTGGCTGCGGTAGCGACTCAGATCTTGGTATGAGATCCTGTAAAGATCACACCGTATGGTACCTTGGGTGCCCTGGCTCGACTAAGCTAAGCTCGCCAATTTGTTATCCGGGTAGACGCAAGATCACGCGATGGGGTTAGGTATCGCATCATACCGGTGAGCGGGAGTCGCTTCAATTTCCTTTCTTTCACGCGTCTCACATACCCCAGCTCTTTCCTGTT
>JBBPTB010001092.1:0-11015 GCA_038093875.1 Boletus tylopilopsis
TTACCTGTTCTGAAGAGTACACGCCGTTACTTGGATGGAGCGAAAAGTAACGTAGATGCGATGATCGCGACAATCACAAGGTTAGAGATGCGCTCCAGATCGCTCGTCAACACATCCAGATGACCCGCATGTGTCACCGACGCGTCATAGCCATCGCAAAAGCGCATATACGCCGCGTACCCAGACTGTGCTTCGTTGAGGAGGTCTCTGAGCTGCACCTGGCGCGCATCCCCAAACGTCGGCACGGTCGGCGCAAAAGAAATGTCCGTCTCGTGCACGATGCGGTCGGCCACCCTCTCTTTCCAAGGCTTCCAGACGTCTCTTTGGTCAGGGACGAGCATGTTGAGGTAAGCCGAGACGTCGACGCTCTCGACGGGACGAGAGATACTGCGACAAAGAACGAGACAGTGGAACGTGGCGGCGGCGGCGAGGGTGTCAAATTGCCACTTCCTAACTTGTGGGCGCCCCAGGGCATCGAGAAACTTCGCGGTTCTGATGGGATAGTTTCGAAGCTTGTACTTGGCGAATAAGAGAAAGGTGGGCAGGACAGCATAAGGAGTCATGTGTACCCACATCACAGAGTGAGCTCGTAGGAGAGAGATCTCGATCACGAGCATCAATGCGATCACAGCGGCCCGACGAGTCCGGAGTGAGTCGGAGTGCCCAATCTTCCCGATAACATGACCTGAAATTGCCACAATATTAAAGGAAAGCAAGGTGCTCTCATCAACTGCTTTAGTGGCAGCGCCGGGTAAAGCAACAGCTCTTGGCACAGTAGATATATGGGAAGGGACATGTCCATGTCGCGGGGAGCGTGGTGAAAGTGAGGAGGGCTGAAGCCTCTCTCTGCAATCGCCTCGAGAGCGCTTTCCCTGCCTGTCAAAATCACGGCATAGTCTTGATCCAAAAGCACCGCCCACCCCGGCGCGCTCGATGCGCTCGATTTCCAAGCAAGCTTGACAGTGCCTTCTCCACGGGATATGGCCAAGATGAAGAAGACCAGACTGTGTATGGCGCAGGTAGTCCAGCGACGAAAATCTGACCATCCTCCCCCCGGTGAATAAAGCACGTCTACGATGAGTGTGAGGATGATCAAGAAGCACGTGTGGCCATAAAAATCAACCTGTGCGCTGCATTCGTTTTGAGCGATGGGGTGAGCGACTTGATCTAAATCAATGACCGCGACACAGGGAGGGTCGACGTCGTGTGGAAATGCTGCTTCTCCAACGTGTTGACACTGGCGGACGGCCTTGCAATGTTCCAGGACTAAATTCGCTAGCGGACCCGGCTGCCGTTCCTTGATGCATCGCATTGGATAGACAACCTTGGGACCCAGTTCTCTTCTGCTCCAGAAGGACCGGACGAGGAGCACATAGTCGATGACGAGAGGACCGAAGCCAGTCGGATCAAGTGTGAGGGAAAGCAATCTTGAGGAAAAGGCTCTCGAGTTTGAGCGGAGACGACACCACTGATCTTGTGCAGCATTGGTGACCTCTGTGATGACCCGCTTGATCTCGTTCCGAGTGTAACAAACAAATGATTCGCGTGACTGGGGATCGGCGAGGAGTACATGCCAGTGGGCGCGTTCGAACAACTGCAGGAAGAAGGCTATCGAGCCTGCATTGTCTTCCCCTTCATCTGTAGGCTGGTCAGTCCAAGTCTCTAGTATCGAAGATACATTGTCACCTGAGATTTCGACAGCGCAACTATCTGCATATTGTTGACTTTGAGACATGAGTCCAGGTAAACGGCGCACGAAGAGCAGAAGTGGCCGTCGAAGCCTTGGTTGACCTTGCGACCATGAATTTTTGGGGTATTACGGAACACGAGGCAGAACTCGCTTAGTCAGGCTGTACTGTATCATAGCAAATAAGTAGACTTGTGGTTGTAGTGACATCGTCACACGTCACGCACTGTTCAGATTCAATGCAACCATTCGGGAAAGTTGAAGTCGTGCCTACAAGCCATTGGGGTGGAGCAACTGGGCGGAAGTTTCCCAGCTTACCGGCTACCATCTGTGCCTGTGCTGGAACTACGGTTTGCCCCGCCTGATACGCGCATGATCCAATTCCGTTTTCCCGCTGGGTTGGTGCGAGAGGTTAGTGGGAAAAATCAGAAATCATATATGATTTTGGAGGTGCGATTACAGGCGTTCGGTTGAACCTGTGAAGACTGTACAGCCTTCCCATCAGCCTAGTCTGGTGATGGGCCACACGGTTGATCATCACAGAGTTCCTCAATCATATATGACCATTGGCATATGCGGCATAGGAGTTGCCAGCCGCTTTTCTTCGCCCTTCCAGCTGGGAAACCGCTTCATTACACCTCATGGACTCGGCCAACCCATTCGCCTCATTATATAAAGTGATATTGGGACCGTTTTTCTTCTCCGCCATCCTGACGACTGGCCTTTATGGTGCCACATGTATGCAAACGTGAGTGTGATGCATTTCATAATGTATCACTGACATAACGCACATTCGGTCAGCTTCTTTTATTATGTCCAGTGCGTCTCATTTCTTTCTTGTCCTCGTCCATTTTTCATTTATTCGATGCAGTTATCCGCATGAATCTCTGCGCGTTAAACTGTTCGTAAGTGAATTCTTGAACGTCCTTTGTTATGATACTACAAAGCTTATCTTAGGTAGGAGCGACATGGTGTGTCCCCTCACTTCCGTTTAACAATGTCCCTGACTCGCTTCCCGACAGGGTACTTGACACGATCAATGTAGCTTTGATTATTTCGGGGGGTTTGTGTCTTGACCTGCTAGCGCCGAGCTGTCCACTTAATACCCACACAGTGTACCAATACATCATTGCCACTCTATTGGACCCAATCGCGATAACCCAGGGTGTGCCGTAAGTAATTACTTCCATGGATTTGTTGACGTTGTCACATTTTATCAGAATACTCATAGTAAGTTGCGTCTTCGATCTCCTTAGAATGATTACTCACACGTAGCAGTTACAGTTCCTTTGGTCGGTAGGTGTTTGCATTCTCTCTGGAGGCATTGAACCTCATGTCAGTCAGACCCTGGTTGCTGTTTTTGCTCAGGGATTTTTCGTCTATCGAATTTACATTTGTGAGGTTGAACCTTCAATCTCTTTCGTTTTGATTCTCACAACCGCTCAGTCAGTGGGAAGCGCATCATGGCACCGATGTTATGGGTAGGGACTTGTATTCCCGTAGAGAACCATATTCTCACTAGACTGCGTTCCGTAGACTCTCCAAGTGATATTCCAGACAGGTCAGGGTCTAAGGCTTTGGGGTGGGACATCCACATCTAACAGTGTTTATCTGAACAACAGTGACTTCCACTCGTGAGTTGTTTACATAATTTGGTAGAAAGAGTTTATTTACGTGCTTTCAGTTTTTGTCGCAAAGGGGTTGTATGTCTCGAACGGGTCTGTTGCGCTTTTTTAGGTCATCTGCGATTTGATTCGCTTATACTTCAACTGTTTTATTTCAGACGCATACAGGCTGTTCCGTATGAGGAGTTCTACGGTCCTTTCTTCAAGGTAAGCGTACTCACTTTTCTTCTGAGCCGGTGACTCTTCATTCAGTGGACAGGATATATCTCTTGCGTGTTTGTCTGTCACTGCAGTGGTGGACGTATCAATCGCAATTGCCATGACATACATGCTCCTCAAGAAGCGAACCATTATTGGATTCGAAGGGTAAGCATCTAGCAGTTGAATGCACGGAAGATCGTCTTATTATTGGTTCGCAAGGTCGGTGCACATACTACAACGGCTTGCCGTGTTTGCAGTGAATACGGGCATCTGGACGGCTACATTCGCTGTCTTGTCCGTTATCTTGGTATGTATCGTTCTGCATTTACGTGGTTGTCGCAATAACGTTGACACAAACCAACGCTGTAGCTGCGTGCCCTTCCTGACGCCAATGTGCTCTATGTCGTGTTTGCCATCCCGCTTGGCCCGCTCTACTGCAATGCACTTCTCGCCAACTTGAACGTTCGAGCGTACATTCGGGGTGAGGCTTTTATGCCGGACCTGGTGGTCATGAGTGAACCCTCGTCTACGGGCGGCGCTGGACCCCAGGACAGGAACATAACCGTGGGTCCTCTCTCACCCATTGTAGGTTTTTTGTTCCACTTGTTCCAAAGTTCATGAATCTGATGGCTAGCAAGAACATTCGCAAGGACACGGAAACGGAGACGTATGTGGATTCCGACAAGGTCCCAGGATTGGAGCTTAGTAATGGGGGCATGTAAGCGCAACGTGTTGGATGGTGATGCCCCATTCCATTTGCCTCGACCGCGTATACATACCCTCTTCTTGGGACATGCATATTTATTTGTTCCATCACCATAGGACGACTGGAATTGTTCATACAAGGATGTACGTAGTAGCCACTGGCTTGTCGTTCAAGTTCGACGATAGCCAATATGGATACCTTCGCTCGTGTATTTTGACACCTCAAACTTAGCCATGTGGGCGGCGATGGACAAAGTCGGTCCGTGGGGTCGGAACACAATGCAGCTAGGACCCCAAGCAACAGCTCGGGCTAGGCCCTGGCACATTGGGCGAACATCTGGATCTGTGTCATCACCCTATGCCCTGTATCACCGATAATGTGTTTCAGTCACGGTCTTCCGTGGCTCGGATTGTGACTGGAAAGATGAATAAGATCCCAAGGAAACCCAGGGTCTGAACCCTCGTCCTTGTACAAACGGGGCTGCTGAACGGGAATCAATAGTCGGTTCGAGCCTCTGAGCAAAATTGAAATAACCCCACTAGCTGGTCCTCTGGGTACGTAAACGATAATGGACCCAGAGTCGTTCAGTTTCAACGCACATCGTGAGATTAGCACACTGAGAAGATTTGATCTACTCACTAGTACTGGTTGCCACGTATAGGGTCAAGAACCATCGTCACGCCGGGGTGACCATGCACGCTGATGGGCTGATACAAATGCGTTATGAGTGGAAGAATGGAATGACGAGCGCAACTAGGGGGGGGGGGTAGATACATTGTATGACCACCTGAACGCGAGGAGGGCTTCCTGCGGCGAGAGAGAATGGCTGGGAGGACGCACCCAAACGCATTTGACAATAAGATTCTTGCTCGAAAGTTGGTATTGAGGCTTGTACGATAATTTGTCTGTCTGTGCATAACCGTGAAAGGAAGACTTGCGTGTATATTGGTGTGTTCCTGTAGGCCCATTGTAACCTCGGTCTCAGCGTTGAATTGGTTGAACCTCACTCGAGGCCTCAACCCCCGTGGGAGTTCTGTAGACAAATGAGAGGTGCGTAAACTTAAGGGCCTTAATCACCGAACATTGCACATTGCTGGTGACACTGCAAGAGATCCGGCTGCCGGATCCTTTGTTCCCCATACTCGACTTTTTATGATGATACAATGTCCCGTTCTTGCGCGAGCGTTTCCCAGAGAACAGCCTGAGCATGGTACACATCGACATTTTTGGCGGCATGTACCTCCGAATGTCGATTCCTTCGGCGCGGCGCCAAACAATGATACACCCGACAAGAGCGCGGAACTCGGACGCACTGTGGTGATGGCAACCCGCCGCACTGGCCTTTGTACGTCTTGATCGTGTTCCACGTTTGTTATGATCCCTGCAGGACGGGAGTAGAGAGTGAGCGGCATTCTTAGGCTGTGTATGCTCGGCTGACACATCGATCAGCTGACCCATCAAGCATCAAGGGACGGCGGTAGCGTGGTTTCTATTTCTGTTGCTCCCTTCTCCCTCGATTCGGACCAATTGTTCACCCCACCCTAGATTTGACCCCCAGGGCTACGTCCACGCATGCAATTAGCAAATGGAATTCAGTGTAAGAGGACATTTTCGTAGCAGCTCTCCGTTTCGGGCCTTTTGGCTGGTTTATACATTTTGCACAAGTTTCACTTCCATCATTCCCTTTCTCCGCGGTTGCCAAACTAGTAAAGTGACAAGTGTTTATCCGTCATTGACACATCACATTCCCACCGCCTCTCTGTACCTCATATATGGTGCGTGGTAAAAGTCCTCTTCGAACGATCACAACCCCTGCGATTCTAGGCCACATTGTAAGCCTTCATCATCGGTATTCATCACAGGCATGCGCCGTCCAGGAACTTAATCCTATTTCGATCTCATGCATCAGGGGTATATATTCGAATCTTCAGCCACATTTTCCGAGTCGTTCCCCTTCCACCTCGAGCGCAGTCAACTCATGGATCCGACCAACCCATTCGCCCCATTTTACAAAGATATATTTGGACCGTATTTTTTTGCCGCAGTCCTGTCGACTGGCCTTTACGGTGCCTCATGTATGCAAACGTGAGTGTGGATTGTTTCGTACTGTATTATCGTGACGAAGCACCATTCGTACAGATTCTTTTACTATGTCCAGTACGCTCGTCCCTTTCTTATCTGCAGGCCAATTTATTGTGTATTCGATGCAGTTATCCAAACGATTCTTTGGCGATGAGACTGTTTGTAAGTCGGCTCGCGATTTTTGGTTACCGTCATGTTGAAACAATCGTCCCAGGTAGGAGTTGTATGGTGTGTTTTTCTGCATCTATTTTTAATCGTTCAACACTTCTGACCCTGTTTGGGAAAGGGCCTTTAATTCGATTGCTTCGGCGATGACGATCGCTGGAGGTTTGTGTCTTGACCTGCGACCATCTCGTTTACGCCCAGCTTATGTTCCCCAAAGTGTACAAATACATTATTGCCACTTTATTGAACCCATTGGCAATAACCAAACTGATACCGTGAGTGGTTACTTCTGTCGCTCTATCGTTATACATTTGACAGTCTGTCAGAGAACTCTTAGTGAGTTGCATCGTCAATCTCCCTAGAGGGCTTACCAACCCGTAGTAGTTAGAAACAGTTTGGTCGGTGAGTGTTTATATGTATGATTTGCTCGAAACTGTGGAACTCACACTGTTCAGGCCCTGGTTGCAATTTCCGTACAGGGTTTCTTCACCTATCGAATCTACATTTGTGCGTGCAGCACTTTTATTCCTTACATGTCTGTCCTCACGGCCGTCCAGTTGGCGGGAAGCATATCGCAGTGCCAATATTATGGGTAGGGACATTATACTGTAGCGAATTCCGCTTTCACTAAACCGTGTTGTGTAGGCTCTCCAAGCAATCTACCAGCTAGGTCAGACGTTCAGTCTTTTGGGACCCGCATTTCTGACAGGTTTCTTATCGAAAAACAGTGGCCTCAATTCGTACGTTGTCAGTTGAACCCGTCAGATGGAACAGTCGATTTACACATTATCAGTTTTTGTGGCAAAGGAGTTGTATTCCTCTCACGGGTTGGCTTGTTTCGATCTACAGTTTATTTCGTGTATTTATTTTTCGGTTTCAGGCACGTATACTCTGAGCCGTATGGCAAAGTCCACGAAACTTTCTTCAAGGCAAGTACATGCCGTTACCCTCCAAACTGATAACGAGACAATGAATGGACAGGATATTGTCCTCGCAACTATATCTGTCACTGCCGGGGTCGACGTCCTCATCGCAATTGCCATGACATACTTGCTCCTCAATCAACGGGCCATTTCTGGCGTCAAAGGGTGAGTGCACAGCAGAATTCGATCATCGAAAACTATCTAAATGTTAATCTGCAAGATCGGTGCACATATTACAACGGCTCACCGTGTTTGCTGTCAATACTGGCATCTGGACGGCGACATTTGCTGTCTTGGCCGTCATCTTTGTACGTGTCGTCCTGTAATGCCAGCTTTGTCGTCATGTTTCAGAAGCAGAGCTGACAAACATCGTAGCTGGTCACTCTCCCTGCGACCAACGTGCTCTATGTTGTGTTTGCTGTCCCGCTTTCCTCGCTCTACTGCAATGCGCTTCTCGCTAACCTGAACGCTCGAGCGTACATCCGGGGTGAAGTTGTCACGCAGGATTTCTTGGCCATAAGTGGGCCCACGTCTACCACCAGCAGCGGGCCCCTCACCAGGAACTCGGCAAGGGTAGTTCCTCTCACACCTATAGTAAGTTTTTTTCCGATCCAACTTGATGCACTGTTGACGAATCCGATTGTGCGCAGAACATTCGGAGAGAGACAGAGTCGGAGACGTACATGGAGAACGACAAGGCCCCAGCATTGGAACTCAGTAGCGTGTAGTAAGTACACGTTTGATGACTCCCCCAGAATCGCACTATACTTTATCATAGGTCGAGTTCATTTGCTATATACGCTTTCGGTTTCTTGCTGTCATGTCTCTCGCGTATTTATCTGCTCTCTTGTGACTATCGTAGGACGAGTCGAGTTTGTTCATTCAGGGATCATCTGTAACATACTAATGCATCAGCTTGAGTTATTGGCTGATGGACGCTTTTCGCGCTGGCATTGTTGACATCGACACTCCACCACGTAATCTATACATAGTATGATGTATGGCCCCGAGCTGAGGAGCTTCACAAAGGTCTGATGGCGGTCTGATGATCTGGTTCCGATCTGAGATGTCCGATTCCCACGGCATTATTTCAACCATTGCATTCTCTCGTTCAACACACTAAGATCATCGATGAACTCGGACTCCTAGTCACTCGGGTGATACTACCAGTAGGTAAGTATACTATATATCTCTGAAACGTCCTCGCCGTACTGGATCGTGCACAGTGCGAACAGGTACATGATCGTGTGTACTTGAGTAATATAATAGGACGGCAGCGTCTGTCACGGTTCTCCGCTCAGCTGAACGTATACCGCCTTTGTCAGATAATCACTCGCTGGGTAATGATTAATGATTGGCGACAGACAGGATCATTGTTTCCGTTGATCCTGTCGCTGAGACTGATCATTGCGGAACGGGACACCATGTGGCCACATGGTACACGTGAGTGGTGATATATGATATCCAATCTTCAGAAACTGAAATAGATGTTTATCAATAGTAACGTCTCACATCTCTGGGGTGTACATCGTTATATCTGGTCCCATCAAGGCATAATCATAGCTACTGCGTTTGGCGGGTTTTCCTTTGCTTTCCACTCATTGGTCGTCGCTCATACATGCGTGCTCACCACATCCTAGTTGCGAAGGATTGAAAACGTTGGTACTATTGCTTTTCTAGGACCGATCATATCATGAACCAATGAGACGTTGGGTGGTCAAGGCATGATGATTGTAGCCACAGGAGTATGAATTATTTTTGTTCCTGCATGTTTGCTGGTCTTGCCATTCACTCACATGCTCACCATGCCCTAGACTTGACCCTCTGTTCATCATCGAGGGACATGATCCACTAGCTGGTGAAGGTGATTGCGAATGCTTCCATGGCAGTGCTCTGTTTCGGTTTTTACATTCATGTGTTGCCAGTTGACATTGATATTGGTCACCTACACAATATCCACCCGACTCGATTCCTTTTTTTTTCCGTCCACTGCAGCGTGGAAAGGGGTAAGTAACAAGTATTTCGCTCGAAATACATCATTCTCACTGCCTCTAGCCACAGGAGACTTGCGGGAGACTCATAAATGCTGTAGTAAGTATTTCAAGGAGTCTGGATTCTGCTCTGAATTGCCAGCACATGGATAGGTCAGGGTGAAACCAGAAATGTCATTGAATTGCATGAGAAAAATACACAAAGCATTGGGACTGGATGGATTTCCACTGAAGTGTGAGCCTGCAGCAACCCTGCAGAGCCTCATATCGGACTCCGGTTCGTGCCCACAGTCGGTGTTCTTCACAGGCTTTCTTTCCAGGCATACAATGCTACATTATTCCCATACATCAAGTGCGCATATATATGAGTTTTAGCGACCGTCTCAGTGCCTCGCGCTGTTCCTCTCCTAGCTCAAGGTCAGCCAAGTCACGAGTCATGGAATCAGCCAACCAACTCACCTCGTTATATGAAGGTGTATTTGGATCATATATCCTGGCCACAGTCCTGTCGACTGGCCTTTATGGTGCCACATGTATGCAAACGTAAGTGTGGACTGTTTCACACTGTATTATCATGATGAAGCAACTCATTCATGGACAGTTTCTTTTATTATGTCCAGTGCGCCGATCCCTTGTCCTGTGATAAATATTACATATATCATGGACGCGGTACAGTTATCCAGACGATCCTTTGACCTTGAGATTATTTGTAAGTTGACTTCTGAATGACTGTTACTGACATATTGTAATGATTGTCCCAGGTAGGAGTTGTTTGGTGAGTTCCTTTTACTCTCTATTTGATAATCCCCTTGAGGTTCTTCGCAACAGGGGATTGAACACAATCACTTCAGCCATGATTATTTCTGGTGGTTTGTGTCTCGACTGGTCATCTTCTTCGCACCCATCTCATCTCATCCACAGTGTACAAATACATCACCGCTGCTTTACTGAATCCATTGGCTATCACTCAACCATTACCATGAGTGATTACCTTGGTGGACTGAGTATTTACATTCTGACAGTCTGATAGAGAATTCCTGGTAGGTACCCTCTTGGCGGTATGTGCTTACACATGATTTGCTTCACATGGTGGAACTGGTATTGTTCAGACCCTGGTTGCGATTTGTGCACAGGCATTTTTCACTTATCAAATCTACATTTGTGCATATGAAACTCTGAGATCTTATATTGATTCTCATAGCTGTCCAGTTAGTGGGAAGAACATTGTGATGCCAATATTATGGGTAGGGACACCACACTCGTACTGAATTCCACTAATCCGTGTTGTGCAGGCTCTCCAAGCAATCTATCAGCTAGGTCGGACTTTTCGAAAATTTCAGATGCTTGCATCTAACAGTGCTACTCTTGACAACAGTGGCTTCAATCCGTGAGTTACTGTCTGGATTTCTCATCAGAACAATCTGAGTCATTTATATACATCAGTGTATGCAGTGAAGGAGCTATATATCTCCCATGGGTTGGTTTGATTCTACCTACTGGTTATTCTCGCATGTGTGTTAATTACTTTTAGGAAGATACATACTATTTCATATGACCAACTTTTCTTGTCTGCTTTCTTCAAGGTAATTGCTTTCCCTTTTTGCATGATAATCACACAATCAATGGCCGGGATAG
>JBBPTB010001093.1:0-10992 GCA_038093875.1 Boletus tylopilopsis
TCCTTGTCCACAGGCATATCTTATGGAGGAGGACAGCTTTTTGTCACCGAATCTAGACTTCATCATGGCGGGACCCTGACCACGTGCCTTTACTCTCCGCCACTAGATGAACTTGATAATATCAATGTCATGACTGCAAGCCGTTTTTCTATCTTTCTATCAGAGGCCATTTCTCACATCCTTTCTTCTCGAGTTCTCAAGATGTCATCCGGATGCGAGTAGTGAGCCTGTTTTCTTTCGCCTTACTCTCAGTTTAATGAAATTCTGATCATGCATGGGTAGGTTTCGAAATAGTTCCATGGTTATTCCATGTACCTACGATTCTGGGCGTGGTCTAAATTTATGTAAAGTGAGGCCCAACAGTTGCGGCAGCACGCAGGAATAAAGTGTAACTACAGAGGGTCAACGTTCTGTGCACTTGGAGGCGCTTCTCACGGCAGCATGTGCTGCCGAGTGAGACCGCATGCGGGAACAAATCCCGTCGGAGCATTTCCGAGATGCTTCTGGGGGTATATAGGGTATATAACACGGCCCCCTTCGGGGTCCCAGTCCTTCTCCCTTGGTGAAATGTACATTTATGACTTGCATCCCCTCTGCAATATACACCGTTTCCGGGAGCACACCCTGTCGTTTTGCTGTTTTCAGTCTTGAATATTCGAATACTGATTGATAACTTGGCGCTTGCTCTGTGGGGGCCTTTCATCTATCTTGTCCCGGGCATGACTCTGCATGAGCACTCTGCTTTCATTGTCACGCAGTGCTTTCGTACTGACGCGTGCGTCGTTCCACTCCAAACGGACACCATGACGTGGAGTAATCAGTGTCGTCTCATTCCAAGGTGCTGAAATGAGGCCACTATCAGTCAGGACTTGTGAACGGGTCTGCCCACGTACGTTGTGTCACGTCAATCGCAGGGCCTATTATTAATCCTCGAAGCATCTCCAAGTCGTGTGGCTCAAAGTACTCCGCCCATGCGTAGGTGTCGCAAAAATCGATGCCACTCTGGATCGCGTACGCGCATTTGTTGCTTCAACGTCACGACTATCAGGAACTCCTCATAAATTGCTTGCCCAATTTGCAACTGTTCATCGTCGCGTTCACTGTTGGAACTTTTCCAATCCATGTCCCGTTGGCGAGAGACATTGAAGGTGGCTCGTCTTTGCCATTCTTCGGTGACGATAAACATGCACCACAAACGTTGACCAGCATCATTCCTCTTTCGCAAGTCATCCTCGCTCGTTCTAGCAGCAACCCATTCGCGAGATCGTGCTTGGGGTGGGAAACACGAGGCAGCAACCGTTGACGGTGAGGGATGTGTTTGACATTCAGTATGGAGACAGATTCGTTCATGGGACCACATTCGCGGGCACATACAGCGCAAACGGAACTTCACAACGCCTCCGCAGTCGTCGTTCTGTAGAAGCTCGCATAGCAAACGACGTAGTTCTTCCGGTGTCGGAATGTATCATCCCTCCACGCTCCTGTCAACGATTCTTCGTCTAACCCAGCGACCATCATTTTCATCCAATCCCCTCTTCCTTCGCTTCTCCTTTATCACTCTCTCCTTCTCTTCTTCTTTCCGCCGCACTCGTTCCAACAACCTATCAATGTAATTATATTGTTGCGACATTCCTTCGTTTTGCGCTCACCTATCCTTCGTTTTGCCTTTAGCACTCCTAGCAACGTGTTGAATGAGACAAGATTTCCTCGTCAAATCTTCTCGCGTCCACCGAGCCTCCTCACCAACAATTCCACAAATCTACGTCATCCACATTGTTCTCCACTCGACACTGCGCCATAGATGGCTTGGAACGAGACAACTCCAATAACCTTAGAAAAGGTGAAACTAGTGAAATCGAACACTTCGCGACTTCACTCACTGAGCCACGATCTCTTGTTCTCCACTGGCCATCGCTCAACGAATCATCATGCTTTTGTCCGTCCGTTCCGGCTTCGTAAGTCGTACTCTGCTCCCCACAACAGCACTGATCTGAGCAGACGTAACGAGTGCGATTTGACTGGCGGTTGCTTCATCGAAAAAACCGTCTGATTGTTGCGACGTGGACTCTACATCATCTACATCATCGTTTGCTTGACGTCCCGTCACACATGCCTTTAGACGAGATATCTCCATTAATCTGAAAAAAGCTGGAGTAGGTTGTATCGGGCATTTCGCTTCACGACTCACCGAGCCACAATCTCTCGTTCTCTGCTGGCCACCACTCGACGAACTATCATCCATTTATTTGTACGTTCCAGCTTCGTAAACCGCATTCTGTTGCCCATAACAGCACGGATCTGAACACACGTCAGGACCGCGATTTCGCAAGCAATCGCCTCATCAAATGACGTCCGTGGCCATCTATGAACGTGTCTGGCGTACGTGCTGTTCGCTATCAATGAATGCGAGATGACATGGGAAATTTTTCTTACCCTTTTATATCCGCCTCCACCATAACTTGGATTTCATGTGACCACCCATCACGCTGATCGGTCTACAACTTTCACTATAAGAGCTAGGATGATCCTTGCAATGGTCGGAATCTCCCTAGAACCACTCTTGCCATGTCGTCTCTCGAACAACTCCGTTCAAACCTAATCGATTCCACCACTTATCCTGGCGATCCCGGCTTGCGTGACAACGTGTGTCGCAAAGCGTCACTCACCGCTTCGCACACAACAAACGTAGACGTTGAACCTGCTGTATGTTCCGTCGTTCTCAAGTCAAGTGAAATGGGCTTTTGGCTGACAGGGCAAGTCATTCCGTCATCATGTCTGCCCAAACTAACTGTCCGCAGTGACGCATCATGGACACGTCCTACTCAAGCGACGGCTGCTTTTGCAGATGCCAAAGCGTCCTGTACAGGCATCAGACCTCCTGACGGACCATTTGCTAGCAACTTCCCAACCGTCGTCGAAAGTCTGCGCACGCTGATGGAACACATCGCAGTACGCGGATGCGCGTGTCGCGGGTTCTTTTCCAACGTGGATGGTGACGGCACTGAACTCAAATTAGACATGTCTTGTTTGACGTACGCCTTCATTCTTTTTCTCTTGTATCCATGCCCACTAAAATCCCTCCAGTCTAGGAACCCTGAGGACGAGTACGCAGCCGACGACCCGATTCTGTCATGGCTGACTCACTCTCCCGCGGCCGCGGAAGCTTTGGAGAAGATCATTGAAAGTTGCGCGCACAGCGTCTGTCCCTTGCCTGCGTACTACGTGACGGGCGATCTCATTCCACCACATATGTATCGTGTACGTCTCCAGAACACCATAGTTCGACTTCACTTCACCATTTCCCACATGTCCTTCAATAACTTCAACAATTTCACGGCCGACATTCATTCCATTCGCGTTATTCGCCCCCCCTCTGCCGCATCCTCATCCAAGCGCCGTCTCACTACCTCTTTCCAGGATCCGTTGAGAGCGCATGATCATAAACGCGCCAAAACGGTGAACTAGTTACAATACTCTCGTCCCCCTTATTTTTTTTTTTTTTTTTTCTCACTCTGCTGATCGTTCTGGCTCATGCGTGCTCATACATCTCTGGTTTCGTTCAAAATGTCACTAGGGTTTTTTTTATTGAAAGGCTCTGTCGTCTTTCTTTTTTTTCCCTGTGGCATTGCATGTTCCGCCATACAATACTACTCGCCCCATGTATCATAAATGTCTCAACCATTAATTGATTCCCGTAGTTGCGCATCACGCCAGCGTTTCTGAAGCTTTCAAGGGCTTTTTGCCTCCGTCCAAACCCCTGCACAAGCAAGGTACGAAGGCCGCCGCAGGCGGCATTTCCTGAGTACGTTTATGACGCTCCAAATGGTTATTTATTCACACACATAATTTTGCGCGGTATACAAAACGTGTCATATGATTTCAACATGCTCCCGCAGCCTATGCTACATTACTGATACACGTAGTGTTGACTTGAAAAGTATGGTCTCCAATAGACTGTTTCGATGGAAGGTTATGCAAGTTTAGCATATAGAGCATCGTGAAATGGACATCGTTCACGCATAGAGAGGAGAAATCGGAATGGTCGCAAAAGCCCTTCAGATAATGAGCACCACAAATTATTCGAAGAATCATGATTATTTAAACCTACGTTAGCATGGGCAGCACGATCTCTCCCCGGCGAGTAGCAGCCATCCGTTCCAAAACGGAAGACAACTTCGGACGTGCCTTGGGATCGCAGTCCATGAGTTGTCTCGCTATTTCAAGGATTGTCGTATGATCCGACGAGGGACGACAGTGTGCACATAATTCCTCCAATGTTCTGCCGCAGCTCCATAGATCGGCCAACATCGGCTTGTACGGTCCCTCACGGACTTCCGGGGCAATATAGTCTTCTGTGCCGACGACCCCATTGTACCTAGTGTTTGGAGTAGGGACGCGGATGGAGACGCTAAAGTCGATGATGGACAGACGCCCGCCTTCCGGAGGTACAATGATGTTTTGCGGCTTCAGATCCATGTGGGCGACGTTATGCTCATGCATGAACATGACAGCTTCAATGAGTTGCAAGGTCATGGACCATAGTTGTTCGTTTGGATTGTTCAGGTACGTCAGCCACCCACCAACGACAGGCATGGATATCACAGTGCCTCTCCGAACAGGCCAGAACTGAACACCAGATATCGTGTGGTTTGACGGCGATTCGATCTCGGTGAGGTATTGAAGAACATCCACCTCGTTTTGTCGTTCAGTGAACTTGAGGTATCCATGCTTGTCGCCAGCTTTGTTCACAATGATGGCAAGTTCAGGATGCTACTGCAAGCGTCAGTTCGAAGGACGGAATACTACAGAAAAGAAGATCTACCCCGAATGGGATGAATTCGATTCTGTAATTCATCTGACACAAAACACTTTGGATATCTTCATCCTCGAAGAATCCCAGGTCATTCTCGTCTTCTAGCCCGCCTCGCTCCGAAGCTGCCTCCGGGATGCTCTGCATGGTGGCATCGATTGTCTTCTTTGGACGGGTTGTCCGTGTGAGCGACAAAACTTTGCTCGCGGCGACACGGATTTGTCCAAGGCTTCCTTTCTTATCCGCGTCCAGGTCACGAGATAGCACAGAAATCTGTGTCGCCAAATTATACATCTCGCACAAAAAATCCACCTCCTCGTTAATCTGCCTGAGATCAAAGTCTTTCCGGTGGATAGTCACCTGCGTTGCCCCATTGAGTATTGCAACGTGACAGTGGAGTGACTACCAACCGGTTTGTTAGCGGTTTCTTCGGTTTGCATCACGATATAGCGAGACACGACCATGTCAGCATTGACATAAATGGCTACCACAAAAAACCTTCTTTCCGCATCATCTCGCATAAGAAATTGCCCTGCACGAACAAGCGCAATCGCTTGGACGAGCATTCTGAAGCGGTCTTCCTCCTTCTTGTCTGATATCACTTCGGAGACGACAAATGGGATTCTAAGTCCAGGAGAGACTACCGCCCAATCGCTCCTCGGAGAGAACTTCCGACATGCGTTCGGGCTTGGACTTGTGGCCACAAATATTGGGAAGCCCCATCCATTCTCCCTACAGAATTATTGGTGACAAACCAAGGGAAGACTGATCAGTACCCACTGTCGGAACCTGAAGCCACGAGAATCGTCGTCGATCTCGGAGAAGAATGGAGGCTGAACGAAATGAACAGTAAAGTTGCTGGTTTTGAGAGAGGAAGAAACCTCCTTGCATGAGATCAACTCTACGTCTTTGTCAAAGTTTCGAAGAAGATTGTAAAATGCTGCGAATTCTCGATTACTTTGAACGTTATGCTTCTCATAATTGGAAGGTTCAAAGACACGATTAAATTGTGTCGTGTAGCTATGCGCGTTTTGAAAATCGCGTTGCTCAGCAACTTCATCAGTCTCCTGGAAGGATGTCGTGTCAGCTTCTGGGAAATATGGAAACACGACAATACGGTACCTTGTACATGCGGCGTTTAGCAAGAGCTTCCAGTATCTCCCGGAACACAGGGGGTAAGGCACCATCATCTCTTGTGAAATCTCCACCTCCCAGATTGCGGTGGACGTCTTCTTCTGCCCAGTAGCCTAGTCTCCCGACTGTCACGTATAGACATTCAAACAAGGAGACGTAATTCTTTTGCAACCTCGAAACTGCAGCGATGGAGTCCTCGAACGCTAATCAACACAATAAGCCTCACAAGTCACACGGCCAGAAAGTGGGTAAGCTCACTGTTAGGAAGCTCAATAACCAGATAGAAATAGTTCCTGAGAAACGTCGCCGCTAGCTCTTTAACCTCCGTTTCAAATGCGTCAACCTCTTCCCTGTTACTTTCGTCAAGCAAACCTCTCTTCATTTCTTCAGGAAAGTCTTGCACGTCTCCACCGGCTTGACTAGTCTTTCTTTTGCGTGCCACAGGACTTTTCAATCGGTAGAACTTGCAATCATTGTATGCAACTCTGGGATGAATGTACTTAGCAGCATCTGCATCATCTCTGAGATCTTTAAACCACTCGGCGAGTGTGGCATCAGGGCAAGCTCGAACCACCACGGGGTGGTTGTCGAGAAGAATCAAGAAAGGAACTTGAGCTGTGAAATGGACTGTCAATCAACCGACCACGAATTTATTAAGGGGAGTTACCCATGGATTGGAGAAGTTTGAAGGAATAATCAAGACTGGTGGAAGTTCGTTGATCAACTTTCGGTCAAAGGGCCACATTGTGGCTGTGTCATTCATCTTCAACTAAGTTGCTCCAAGTGACCAAACTTTTGTTCTCAAGCCATTTCTTCCCTGTATTGATATCTTCGTGTCGCATACCCGGTGAGTCGCTATTACAACCTCCTTGACCAAACCATTCTCAAATGTATCTCAGGCACCTTCAGTCAAACCCCCATCTCTTGACCAGGCAAGGTCCCTTTTACAGTCATGAGCAAACTTCAAAGTTATGCTCTCGCTTCGTCACTCATTTCTTTGCCTGCACCGGGTAACCCTCCTCATCGTCTAATTCTACGGTGAAATTGCCTCACTTTATAGTCTATGCTCCTTAGGACAAAATGTCACTCATCTGTCGCTTTTGCTGCCCTTGTCCTCTCCAGCGACTCAAGGTGTGCTTTCCGATCGTGAGGGGTCCCTCAGGTCATCGGTTATTCATATCCGCTTTCATGCTTGCCTCCAAGGTGATCTGCGACGATACCTACTCGAACAAGTCTTGGTCTATCGTTGCACAAGGCTGACATTTGCCATGCATCCATGTCATCGCCCTCGGTCGCTTCGCCAAGTGATTTGGCGATGCCCGCCTCGTGGCGGTAGATATCAAAACCCTCGAATGGTAGCGTCTTTCCTCCAACCTACTCCCTTCCTCGGTGCTCGTTCCAGCATTTGTACTTTACCCTCCGGCAAGGCTCACCCGTCCTATCTCGTCAACGTTTTACGATTCGACCATGGTGTCTAAATTCCCGGTGTCCTCATCCTGGATTGTTCAGAGTTCATCCAAGACCCCCACACCTATACCCCGTCCTTCACCGAGTCCGCGCCTCTCGATGCCGTATCTATCTCCAGCTCCTCATCAACCATTCATGCTGACATCTCGCCAGGACAGGCCCAGTCGTTCCAGCTCGGTTCCTACCTCAACTCTACGTACCTAGAATCGTCTTCACCGCTTCACATTCGCGACATGCCTATGGACCCGCTCATCCCATATCTCGCCCAGCAAAGTCCATGTCCACGCCAAGTCAGGCGGTGAAGGTGCAGCGATCTTTGGCTGCAGTGTTGCGTTACTGCAAGGTTTGTTCCCACCGACCACGCTCAACAAAATGGAACTCGCTAACGTATCTACCGTCGTTTCCTCGCTCGGGGGTTATCAATACGTCCCCGTGTTGAGATGTCCACGGAAGGAGGCGATCGCGTGCTCGAGCCATGGGCCGACTGCAAGGTCCGCACGTTGCTCACGATTTCACGTGGCTGTCACATTAACGTCGTGATTATGCATTCCAGAAGCGCGTTACCCGCGTCTATGATTCAGAAGAGTTCAAGCAAACTACCAAGAACGCTGAATATTTCTTATCGTCGATCCATGACTACATGTTTGGAAGACTGACCTCCCTCATGGACAAGGTAAGCGTCGGCGTCACCCCTTGTCCGCGTCCGCTTCTGACTCCAGCTATAGTCGAATATTTGCGGATCCTTGCGCTTTCGTTGTCGTCTTTCGGTTCTACTTTGGTGCAGGTGTACGATTATCTCAACACGCAATTGATCCACAACCAGTCCTTTACTTTCCGGCTCCCGCCAACATTGATCGAACAGGCACGTGGCTTAGTCGACTACAAGGAAAACGCAGTCTTCTCCGACAAAGACCTCGGAGGTATCGGAAACAGTGAGTCTCGTACGCTTTCCCACATGTTTGGACTACGTGACACGCCTTGCAGTTGCCGGACGAGCCATTCTTTCACCAATCACCAAGGCCCTCGAGTGAATTGCCTTTGACGATGACCCGCTCCGACTTTTGCTCATCGAGACCAGTTACCAGCCATTCATTTCTCTCTTCTCCATGTTGAATGCAAAACGCCCTGATGGGCAACTCTTTGGTGTGCTCCTACCAGTCAGCTTTCTTCGCGCTCATTGACGAAACACATGCAGCCAACTACGCGTCCACCTTGTCGTTTGAAATTATCCGTGGTCCCGCTCCTGAGTTCCGTGACTTTGTTCGTCTCAAGTTCAAGAACGGTACCGAAGACGCCGAGCTCGACACCCTGCATATGTTTGACCACCCGAAGAGGAAGTTTCAGTGACCAAATTCATCTACTGATTGGAGGTTCGTCATAGTACCAACTTGGCACATGGACGATGCTTTACTCAGACTCGTGTCCCTAAAGCACCACGTTGTGTCGCATGACAAGTGGTCTTCCCCGTGTTCCACAAGCTGGCTCCCTTTTGGGATGGGTGCTATGGTCACGACCCAGCATCTCCCCGTTCCGATCGCTGTTTGGTTTCGTCTTTGTTGGTATGCTTGCCTTTTCAGCGTACCGTAGGTACATGCAGACAAGGCGCGCGAAGAAACATGTCGCCACGAGGCAAGACGAGGTTTGTGTCCGTCCCTAACATCATTCCGAGATGCTCACCCCGACCGTTTACTAGGAACAAGATGCCTTTGTCAACGAAAAGTCACACTTGCTTCCTTGAGCCCGTGATTGGACTTGGATCGTTTTTAGACCGGTTTCAGCCACGGCGTTGTTTCTTTATTTCTTTCTCTTCTTTCATGCCCATATACATACTCTACGCCTCATCCGTTCCCCAGCGTCTTTCCCCACGTGATCAGCATTGATGGTATTCATTTCACTCGTCTCCCTTTTTTTAACTGCTGCTCTTTTCTGTGCCTTTGACGTCGTCATCGTTACACGTAGTACTGAGTACTGGCATCTTGTAGTAGGTACGTGAGTTGCTAAAGTTGTGCCAGGTTGTCAGTACGGCGAAGTTCCAATTTCCGTGTACTCGTTCCTGCACAATGACTTTGTTTCAATCTTTCCGGACACACAATCAACTGCATCTACGACGACATACATAAGACTCAGGGAACTACCATGGCAAGTACACGCATCGCGAGGTTCCTTTTGTCATGCGTATCAGCCTGTCTTGTTCGGATTCAATTCTCAAGGTCAGCCATACCCCCGATCCCTCTCCGTCAAATCTATGATCCAGATGACGCTTGAAGTACGCACGCTTGTCCTGACAACTTGGACACTGGCGCACGCTTCTATCTTTGATGCCAGATATGACCTCTGTGGTCCGCACCACTCGGCTGTGTAGTACACTAGCGCAGAGATCAGGTGCATGCGGCCCACCCACGATCATCAACCTCACCGCCCAGTAGGCAAGTTCAAATCCACCTTTTCCCTGCATTTCACTGGAATATTATCTGCAATCCGCTGTGGAACCCATCGTTCTCAACAACTATGCATCACGTTGGTCACCCTTGACACTACTGGTGACTCATCTAACATGCCAACGCGGTCGTTGTTGTCACCGAGTGAAGGTTGACCATCCTTTGTTCACTGTCGCTTCAACATCAACAGTCCTCACCTTCTCAAGAGAGGTAGTCCATTTCTTCTCCCCATTCATTTGGTTGCTAACAATCTACAAAGGTAGAGTTTGTTTGGGTAGGAGGTTTCCCATGACTACCCACCCACAATAACCCTGATCATGCCATAGTGTCAACGATGGACTTGAGTCTCTACGATGTTTGTTGTTGTGCCTAACACTTTGACCGGTATGTGCGCCCAGACTGACAGTTCCAAACAGGTTACATCGGTGTTTTATCTGCCTTGTGGGTCTATTGGTATACAGCACGTTCGTAGTACACCTAACTTTAATGGGTTTTCAAGGACCGCCTCACTGAGTCAGTGCGTTCAAAGTAGTATAATGTGTGTTAGCTAAATCAGTCTCAGATGGAATTTATTCCCGGGCCTCTAATAGTATGTAGCTCCCTGTTTTAACTTGCACGTTGTTGATGACTCTCTCCCAATAGACGTGTGTACCTTGAATAATTGTGGAATACGCTACGGAGTTCAAAGAACGAAACAGTTGTAAGCATACCCATTTACCGGATGCCCACAGAGACTCCATCTTCGACAGGTACAGTGTTACATTCAGTCGAAACATGGACATTCATATGTTCCATGTCGCTACCGATCATGAGTTACCTCACCCTCTGGGTGTATCTTTCACCATGCTGATCAGGGTCATAGTGGTGATGATTCTGCGTGTATATACAATGTGATCATTCCAGAACGATACTTGGTCGTTTCCTGCAGACTTTAAGAGTGCTCCTGGCAGCATTTCTAAGTCATCTGACTGCGCAATTGAAATATGGCGGTATGTCCGGTCTCTTTGTAATCGTATGGTAGCTCTGATGTTCAATATTCACTAGGCGCAATCTCGAGAAAATATGCACCAGTGATCATTGATACGCGAGCACTGATCGACAAAGTTCTTGCCCACTATTCGCACCTATCCTCCTCCATAAGAT
>JBBPTB010001094.1:0-10959 GCA_038093875.1 Boletus tylopilopsis
GTTTCGCTATACTTGAAAGCATTCCTAGTCATACACACCCATCCGAGTACCACGATATGTTACCTGCTTATGAGGCTGATCATGATGCGGAGCAGACTCCGTCCACCAGTAGCTGGAGAACAGAACTGGACTGGGTCGAGACTCCCGAGGTCGATGCTGCGCTCAGCGCTTCACAAGCTATCTCCCACATGGAACTTGACTTGCATCAGTCGCAAGGTGACGCTGCGGCATGCACAGGACCCCTTGGACCTAAAGATCTCACTGCTTGGTACAAGCGCCGCGTGGACACCATCATATCATCCACCGGTATCTTGGATATAGCACTCGAAACTGTTCAGCACGGCGCTTCTCGTGGAGTGCCCGACCTCGATGAGCTAGGCGAAGAGCTTAGCCTCCTTTCACGATTAATCTATGATTCGCCCCAGCCTCGTGAACCCCAGGACAGTCAAGACTGGACTATTGCCCGCTGGCGAAGCATGCAGCCAGCACAGGTTGTGACTGCCTATCTCGCCCATTCATCTCCGGAGACAGTTGCCAAGGACATCACTCGCCTTGTAATGCCCTATCTATTCGTCCTGGAGGCACGTGCAGAGCGTGCGGGCAATCCTGACCCAGATCTACCTACTCGCCTGCTTTATGACTATATTCTTTCAGCACCGTTACCAGTTGCCGCCGCAATCTTTGAAGCGTCCAAAGCTACCCTTCCTGCTGCTCATCGCATCATTCGCAATGACGAGGACGTCGCAAGACTAGCTCTTGCGTGCTTGTACGGCAGCGACAGTCGCACTCAGTGGTCTACAATGAGTTCTATATTCGAGTGTCTTCCAGCCTGGGATATCACTCCAGGAACTGAGGATAAGGCAGATGAAACGGATGCTACAATAATATCTCTGGGTTCTTTCCTGGCGCCGTCCACGGCCCGGCCGCAATGTTCTCCCTCTGACTTGATGCTTTTCTTCAAACCACTCCCACTTGTCTCTCTTTCCCACGCATTGGACATATTGGACGTCCATCTTGAATCCGGAGAAATATTGTCGCGATGGAATGTGGCGGCACCCCTGCGATGGTTCTTGCAGAGTGCAGACAATGCGGGCGAGCAGCGAGCATGGGCAAACAGGATGGCCAGACGCACGGGCAACTCAAATGACATCAATGGAAGAAGCGAGTGGGAGTGGCTATTGGAGGACATGCTGAAGCTTTGTGGAAGTAGCGAAACAGGGATCAAGAGTGCATTCGGGCGTCTTTCGAGAGAAGAAGTTTCATCGATCTTCTTCGCTGGCTTGTTGAGCTCGGGTTGTGAGTCATTTTTGATCTCCTCGCTGTACGTTCTCATCAATCTAGCAGCGTTCGATATTGCGGGCGAGTTTCTCAAACAGAGGCACGGAAAGTTGTCCCTCCCATCACTCATGGTAGAAGATATTTGTCTCTCTGTCTCACGTGAATTTTACGACAATGCAAGCTCAGGAAATTACAAAACCGGCGACATGAAACTTGCCTATGACTGGTAAATGCTTGAATCTTCGCAAGGTTACGTTGCTTATTTTTCATCTAGTCTTGCAGTTCTCCCCCCTTCGGAGCGCCTGAACAGAGAACGCGATTTCATTGAAGCCACTTCCCGGCTTTCCTCCTTCAACATACTCTCTCGCCCGGGCGTTCCTCTCTCGCCGATCGAAATTCGTTTAACTAAGGATCGTCTTTCCCTCATTTCACGTGTCCTCTCGAGCACCACAGACGCATACAAACACACAGAGGTTATCCTCGATCTCCTATACAAGCTCGGCTCTAGAGGCGATGTTGTTGCGGAAGTGAGGATACTCGCCATGCTCTCAGACACCGCACTTCAGGCCGAAGACTTTTCTCGTGCTTACGGGACCAGCAAACGAATGATCGAAATGGTCTCCAAGCTGAGTGCGGAAGCACAAAGTGGCACTGAGGATGCGGCCATTCGGGAGGCGCGCGATGTCTGCTGGGTGGCTTGCTTCCAGCTTGGCCGACATCCCGAATTCGAGGACGTTGAGGCGAAACTCTCACTTTTGGCTCGCGCACTGCAGCTCTGTCCTCCCGATAGAATTCACGATGTTCTTGCATCATGGCGGCGTCTAGAGACAGAAGTCATTGAGAGCCGTCGGGCATACTTGGCTTCTAGGACGGTATCCCGACCCAAGCGCACCTCATCGTCACGGAAGCCTGTTTCGTCTCTCCGAGATAGACTTGGCGAGTTGCACATACCTGCGACACCTCTCTTAAACACAGACACCGCTGCACTGGCTGGCAGAGCATTCAACCGCATGGCGTCCAATTTTACATTTGCGGTGGCTGGTCATGCTAGTTCTGGAGACGATACGCGGTCAAGAAGTACGGATGGGACCGGAGGTAGGTTCAATGGCGAGGAGGTTTCAACGCAAGCAAGTCGCGTTTTACAAAAAGGGATTGGCTGGCTCCTTGGTGCAGACGACGATGGTTAATTGTTTTATCAAGGCAAAGGACATTATTACTTGTGTTTCTCAGCATACCATGATCTTTCGAGTATGATACTTTCATTCAAATGTATGCACACTGGTCTTAAAAGCCAGACAGACAAAACGAAGGGAGGGAAGAAGCGAGAGTCCATTTTCAAATGAGTGGGAGGGGGGTATAGAATAAACATGAAGAAACTGATATATGGTCGCTGCCACAGGATAATCAAGAAACGACAATCAACACATCCATCCGCATACCACAAAGAGTGTAGGCGTTCAGTTACCACTGGCAAAACGTGCTGCGTCCCCAGTGCGAACCCTGGGTCGGTTGACAACGCCAGGCTTTGGCTGTTCATCCGAAGCTAAGGTATGACGTTTTCGTGGCTCACCTCGGCCACAGGCCTCGCAGTACTCCTGGTTGTCCGCTGCCCGGAGGTCCTCCAATTCAGAGGTCAAGTCTCTGATCTGTCCACGCAACTCCCAAATTTGCTGCTGCCATGCTTTTTTAGCGGACGCGAGTTGATCTTGCAGCACTTTGATTGTCAAATGCTCTTCACTTGGCGCTTCCACTGTCGCCGAGGCATCATCGCTGCGGCGCATGGAAACGGGGGTGAAAGGAGACAATGCAGTATTAGAGCTCGCGGTAGAACTCGGTGTATGCACGTCACGCTGGAGCTCCCCCACTGGACTTGTTACCATATCAGCAAAGTGGGAGCTGAAGGACGTAGACACGGGTCGAAGCTTGAGGCCGGGAAAGTCGCTGTTGCCAGGAGGCGCACTCTGTGGAACAGTAAGGAGAGGTGGCGGTGTGAAAGTCAAGCCGATCGGTGAACTTTTGCTCGAAACCGAGGCAGGAATAGGGTGATCCGAAGTTTTGGTGACAATGGATAGCGGAGGTGGTTGCCGTCTGCGTGGTGATGGGCCTTTTCCACCCGGACTATCGCCAGCAGTCAACGTCGCACCTGAGCTATGCACTGTAGGCGAGGAGGAGGATCTGGATACCGTTGTGGGCCTCGAAGTCTTCATAATCCCGTTTATGCTTTCCTCGACAGAGACATCTATTACAGGAAGGATTGGCGATGGTGGGTTTCTCTCCTTCTCTCCTTCCGAATTACGACCACCAAAGAGCCTCATGAAGCCACTCTTTTTATGTCTGATTGACCGTCCAGAAACAGCGCTCACTGGGGTTGAGGCGGATCCATCGCATACCTCGGTATCTTGAGGTGAGGCAGGTGGGGCAGTCTTGTGCCGGGTTCCGGCACTGGTAGATCGAGCACGTGTATGCGTCATTCTTGGACCAGTGTCCATCTCTACGATTTGTTCCTCTGTCTCCCCGGAGACGTCATCTGAGTTGGGTAGGTTTCGCGAAACTGGGGTATGGACTGTGTTGCTGCGGAATCTCTCCCTCGCCTGCGCTTCCTGAAGGGAAATAAGGGTGACAGTAGGAGTGTTCCGGCGAGGAGCTTCGAAACCGGCAGGGGGTGGATGCAAGGACAAGAATCTGGTACTGCGATCAACATAGCCAGTGTCGCCTTGACGGAGGACAGTAATTGGAGAGGAAATTTCTCTGCCATTGACACGACGATTTCCGTGTGGAAAATCCCGGGACGTTGATGATGTGCTGGATGTGTCGGTGGAGATGACTGAACACGCTGCAGATCTGATACTGGCCGAGTCGTTCATAGTACTGTTACAGTCGCTCCCGGTCATATCTCCCAAGATTGGGTGATGCAAGGGTATCTTCTGAGGTGATGGGGTATATGCGACCAAATCAGGGTTCGCGTAAGGATGTACAAACTGGTCGCGAAACTGTCGTTCTTGAGATGAAGAAACCAGCGATGGTTTCACGCAGCGTTCATGGCCAACGCGGGAGGTCTCAGAGGATGAAGGGCGAATGGGAATTTCGAGGTTCGTCGCGGGGGTAATCATTCCATCCAAGCTTACTGTAGTCCTGGCAAATGGATCGTAAGTTTGAGTGAGATAGTGAGGGTGATTTGGATGGTGGGTCGTGCGGGCAAAGTCCTGGGCGTGAACAGGCGCAGAAGCCGGGGGCGACATGGATTGCCTTGCAAGATCACTGTTTTTTTTTTTGTTAAAAAAAAAAAAAAAGATCAATGAAACAGGAACACGCTGACTTGCAAGCGACTCACTACAAGGCACCACGAGAGTTAGGACAGTCTCCCGCTATGATCTCAAAAGAGGATGCCGAAGCCAGCGAGCGTGTTGAGTCAACACTTGGTCTGCTGGTGAGGCCTGAAGGTCCTCTGGTGAAAGTGCGGATGAGATTGTCGGCTCTGGAGGCCCTTCCTTTGAACTTGTTCCCGATAGAGCCCGACTTGGTGTTCTTGTCTGGTTCCTCGAGGAAATCATCCTCGGTCTCCCAAGGGGCGGGAGAGTGGAACCTGATCTTGGGACCCTGGAGGCTTATTCGGTGGGAGGCGTCATCGGTGGAGTCGTCGATGTCAGAGGCATCCTGGGCATCTTCGGTGGACAGCGAGCGAATGGTAGAAGCTGTTTCGTCGTCAAAATCTGGATAAGGCGATACGGAGCCGAATTGCGTGTCGTGTTCGGGGGAATGATAGGCGTGGCTGTAAACGGAGGGAGAGTCGGGAAAGTCTGTGAGGGACGGCAAACGGGCACGGTGGTAGTGATAGCGCGGGTGATGGCGGGGGGACCTGAGTGCAGGCTCGGACGGGGAGCGCAATGACGGCGCCATGTACTAGTTGGTGAAAAACGAGAGTAGTAGTGTAACTGTGTATGTGTAAGAGAGTCCAGCTCAAGTATTTACATAACCTCTCGTTGACTCTCTCATGGACCTTGCCGCCTCCGCCAAAGGTCGTGTGTCAGGAAAGTCCTGGAAGCTCTCAAAATCCGCGACAGTGTATGCCAATTCTTCTCGTTCGAGTCCAGCTTGCATGTTGATCAAACCAGTCGCTCCCAGTCCTCCGTAGGGCACAAGTCAAAATGGCATGTGCGCATGCACAGGACCAAGCGCGAGCACGCCGTCAAAAAGCTCGAGGCAGAGCTCAAACAGGAGAAGCTGGCTGAAAAACAACGGTGAGTAAACTGTTGGAGTGCTACACATACCACATCGATCTCGTCTCAGAAAAAGGGAGATAACCCTCCAACGCCAGAGGGCGAGTGAAGATCGCCGGAGATTGGAGCAGGAAAAGGCCATTGTACGTGCCATGTCGCCGATTCGCCTCGCTGTCCTTCTCACATGTGTGTAGATGGGTGCAAGAAGGGCAGCCCGCCGACAACGTAAAGCTGGGCGTACCAAGACAATCAACGGGTAAACCCCTTCCCAACATTTCTCGGTCGCTTGATGTCGTCACAACGATAAATGTAAAGCATGTTTATCCACGTCCGAGACAACACTACAACGCCCAGGTCGTCTCTACCTCTCCGTCGTGTACGAATGGCTTGTCCAGTCCCGCGATAACACTTTCGCACAAGGGACAGCTCCCTGTCAGAACATCCTCCAACTCTGCCCGCAGCTTCTCCACCTGTTTCTCAGCGTCCTTGCTCACTCCCTTCTGACCGCCACTACCTATACCAGGTATCCACCCAGGCGCCGAGACCACGGAAGCCAGTGCGTCCGGCAAAATCAGATCTCTTAGCCGATCTCCGGCAACGAGGATATTTCGCCCCAGTGAACCCGCAGCCTTGGTTCCGCTCTGAAGCGGGCCAGCAAAGTTTGCCGAGAGCAATGTACGCTGTCGTGTTGGCTGCCGCCCGTCTCCAGAAAACGCCGTGACCAGATGTTCCCCAGCACCTAGCTTCTGGACGTCCTTGATCAATTCCGTTTGCAGAGTAACAATCCGTCGCAGGGCATGAGCAGGCAAGTACTCTTTCGCCTGGAAACACACGACTCAGACGAAGAACATGTGTAATACGTTTAAACTCACCAGGCCAATCAGACAATCAGCATGGAATGTATGTTGACAAGGGAATATGTAAGATTGCCTCGTCAATAAGAGTTGCGCACAAACAGAGCATCGTTCTCCGGCGTCGATCGTGACGAAACGGCTCTTCAGCTCAACAATGTCTTGTTTGATCGACTCTGAAGTGCGCGTAACGTCATCCATTTCTCTCTTTAAATCGTCAATATGAGCCGAGTATCCTTCCAGGGCGTGTGCAATCTCTTCTTTGAAGTCGTCGATGACGACGAAATCCGGGAAGAATGGTAGAATATCCTCGATTTTGAGCAAGTCAGTGTCCTCCAAAAATCGCATGGCACTAAAATAATCAATGTGTGGCCAAGCCAAACCAATCACAACTCACGCCTTGATGTCTTTCTTGTCCTGGACGACATATCGAGCAATCTTCAGCCAAAGCTTCTTCCGTAACTGAGGATCGTCCTCTGGCATGTCGGCGTTTATCTTCGCCAGTTCGAGGTCGCCCTTCTCGAGCGCTAGGTCGACACTGTTCTCATATAGGCCCATTTTTGAGTAAATATGCACGCAGGGCTGTATCCGACCGGCTTTCTTGCACAAGCGCAGAGCATAATCCAAATCATAGTATGGTTTGCCAGTGAGCGGGCTTGAAGGTGCCGTCATTAGGAAGCGTAGCAGAGCGCCGTCATCCCCAGGGGGGTTGGAGGACAAGGAGGCGTGAAAAGTCACCAAAAGGTTATGAACGGTCGAAGAGGTGTTGTGTCGGTTGAAGATAACGTGGTTAAGATATCGTACTGCTTGGTTTGGTACCAATGGATCAAGGGGGAGTTGCTGCAGCTGCAGGAGGGAGGGGATCAGTCGTAGGGGGTCCAAAGCCGACTGTTTGAGCCACGCGTCAATCATCGCTTTCGGCGCATGTCTGGTGAGAACCGGGCCAAACCGATAGTAGAGTTCTATGTCCGACTAGTGCAATTAATTCGCTGATCGTCACGCAAGGATGGCTGATTCAACAAACCTGGCGATTGAGTGTGTCGATCGCCTTTGACCAATCTTCTTCGAGTATCCAATGTTGAATGACGCGCTCATGATCCCCAACTATAGTTGCATAGAAGAGTAGCATGTCCGTTCGTCCGTGTGATTGGATGAGCTCGTACACCGTGTTACGATCAAGGTTTGCCTGCCAAGAAACCTGAGTAACAACCGAAAATAGGTCAAGGCTACCAACTTTGTAGGTCTCTAAGAAGTGACAAAGGTCCTCTTCGAGGATGGTACGCTCTGCCTGCATGTTTTCAACTTCACTTGTCGCAACCTCGGATGCACAGAGATCATCCAGTTCGTCGCATTTGCTCAGATAGAACTCAACAAGCCAAGTTGCTAGCATCATCCGTGCCGTCAAGTCCTGGTAATACATGTCAGCAAAGTGCAACATACTAAACATCTTGATTTACTGTTTTGCGAGTCCGTTCTAGGCGGCTGATCAAATATGATCGAAGTGCATCTCGCTCGCCGACGTCCAGAAACTTGAGCGTCACTTCCTCGAATGAAACAGAGCACTGCGTGTAACACTGAGCCGCTTGGAAGTATCGTTTTTCGTCAAAGAATGCATGAGCTTGGGCAGAAAGAACCTTGTCACGTTGAATGGCGGTCTGATGGAGGTCATTGTCGTTTCTCATCCCAGACCGTGAAACTAACCTTGGCATACCGCAATGCGGTATCAAAATCCCGTTGCCCAAGATATATTTCCCATACATCACGGCTCTCATTTCCGACCACCAGTTCGAATATCGACTGGTCGGTATAAACCCAATATGTTTTACGAACAGGGTCTGCTGCCATTCCTTTGATTGTCTCACTCGGTCTCTGTGACATCTTGAGATACATGCTTCAGCAGTACATGGTACAACTCACCAGCGGAATGACGTCTTCGTAGGTCTGTTGGCCGTTCAAAGTGCATATTCCTAGTATACGATCCCTATGAAGCAGGATAAAGTGAAACTCGGTAAGTAGAATTGAGATGGGGACTTCGGGATGAGGCTGCGAGGCGAGCTGTTCAGCAGACGACAGTGATGGGTATGGAAGGAGTTGCGTCGAATCAATATGATCATCCGAATTTGGGTCGAAATTGAGAGTTCCATGATAAATCCCGGGTGCTAGACCAAAGAGAAACATGAACAAGTTTTTTTTTGGGGGGGGCTTTTTGGTATATATACCTGTCATCCAAGCGAGAGTCTTGGGCAATGAGAGCGCCTGATCCGAATTCGGGGTGAAGAAGTGTAGTTCCGAATACTGCAACTCCCCGGGTAGTTCGGATATCTCTTCGTCGTCTCAGTCTAGTAAATGACAAATAATTGGAGACGCACTCGGTGCCGTTTCTCGGTAAACAGCAAACAAGGAGGAAAAGAGGCGACCTCCATCGTCTGAGTGTCGGTCTGGCGGGCCATTGAATTGATAGATGCGTGAGGGTGTGGTCACAATGACCAGCGCGTGTCTCTGGTCAGCTGGGGGAAACAGCTCAAACTTGATACCCGTGACAGGAGCTTTCTCGGGCAATGAGAAAAGCAACTGTAAATAACGCTCTTGGGACTTGAAGAGATCTTCTCCTGCATCCAGTACCGCTTCAAAAATACCACCGTTGCGGGTTCCAAACAAGAATTCTTTGGTGGAGAGGGAGTGTGACGATGAGAGCAGAGCTGCTTTATTCCAGGCAACACTCTCAATGACGAGTTTATTGAAAGATTTCAATAGTTTTGGTTTCTTCCATCCGCGGTATAGGTACCAATTCTCTCCTTGATGAGATGTGATAACAAGATGTCGACCAGAAGGGTCGAGGAATATCTTGTGTATAGACATCTCCGCAGGCCTGCGGGGGACAGGGATATGAAGGACCTGTTCTGCATGCGAGAGCTCGATGAGAATGATGAGGTTTGAGGACAAGGCCATTGCAAGGACATCGAAGGAAACGGCAAGAGAAACCAGTGGGGCAGGGAGAGAATACTGCACCCTGCCAAGGTCGAAGATGGGCGCATCTAGGGGAGAGGAGTTGGGGAATTGCGCATTCACCTGGCCGGGGTTAGCTGGCAGAAAGGTCGGAAATCCGAGTGAGACCGACCGAAGTATGATCTGTAGCTGCTATATGGTCGTCGTACGGGGAAGGTTCGAATCCTTGGTACTGTACGTTGGGCAGCGGAGAGCGTGCATGGCCTGATGGTGCAGCATGCTCGACGACTAAATATGTTGGTGAACGGGGTACAGAACGTCGAGGGGGGGACGACTTACACTCGTCAAACATGGTGGTGACAAAATAGCAGTGCAATTGCGTCTTGCGCGGTAACTCAAGTACTCACTCACTACTGTACTTCGCTCAATGACTCGTCCGACACCGAGAGTCTTTCTCATTCGACACGGTCAGTCTTACACGATATTCACGGGCAATTAACGTTGACAATCACCCAGGCGAGACCGAGTGGTCTCTGAACGGGTGAGCGCTCTGTCGATAATCGAAAGTCTCTGACCCTCGTCTGCTGCACGCATAGCCGACATGTAAGTACACGTCAAAAATGATATCTCCACCTCCCACTGAGTCTCGCCGATCGCAGACGGGGAGGAGCGACATCCCCCTCACGGTCCGGGGCGAACAGCAAACCAAGGACACGGCACCGCTCCTAGTGGGGCAAGGCAGTCAGTACACTCCCTGTCTCGATGGACAGGCCATTCACACATTCGCAGGGGCTCTCGATCCAAGGAATCTCGGCACTATCTTCGTCTCACCGCGCGCCCGTGCGCAAAAGACATTCCAACTCTTGTTTGAACAATCACCACATCTCCCTGATCATATCACAACTGAGCGAGTGCGCGAATGGGACTATGGCGATTACGAAGGGCTCTTCAAAGAGGAAATCCTAGCCAAACAGCCAGACTGGGTCATCTGGAGGGACGGGTATGTATCTTGGCGGCCCACCGAAATAGCCCCTAACCTCGACCGCCAGTTGTCCTGGGGGCGAGAGCGTGGACGATATGTGCTCTCGCGTGGATGGCGTGATCGCAGAGGTTGAGCATACATGTAGAACTGCACTGGATCCAGACTGAGAGACTACCCAGGTTCGTGAGTATCACCGGCAGTACTTCGAGGAGGGCAAAGGCGCGCGTGACGTCCTTATCGTCGCTCATGGTCACTTGAATCGCGTGTTCATTTCCCGATGGATCAACTTCTGTTTGGCGCTTGGTATGACTGTCTACCTCGACGTGAGCTAGGTTGCGCTGACGCTGGGCAGGAACGCACTTTAACGTCGAACCTGGAGGAGTAAGATGATGTTGTGCAACAATTTGATCTTTGCTCACGCCCTTGCAGGTCGCTATTCTGTCGTACAACCACAGGTCGTTGGATGAGCCTGCACTGAATGGGCTGAACCTGTACGCGCAAGTGAAGTGAAGATGGCCAGCAGCTAACTAAGTAGTTTTTGCGTGTTTATGTATGTGTGAAATGAAAAAAAAAAAAAGTTTGTGTTGGGTTACAATTCTTTTATTCCGCCTGCTCTTTCCATCTTCCCTTCCCTCCGCATCATCATCATCATCATGACCGACTCTGACCTCATCTCCGTTGAACC
>JBBPTB010001095.1:0-10938 GCA_038093875.1 Boletus tylopilopsis
CCACACTCAACGACCCCTTGAGCAACCGCCCACCTTTTTGCATGCGAGGTCTGCCTCCCACCTGGCCATGTCGGCGCCTTTCCCTTTCTTCGGCTCGCTGTCCCTTTTCTGCATTACGAGCGCTGTGGTCGCAAAGAGAAAGAATAGAGTTGTCCTTCTCTGTCAATGCGCCAAACGTTGCATCATCGATGTTGCGCGGGAGAACGAGAGTGCCTGCCACGGATGAACGTTAACCATGGGAATGGAATCGAAGGTCGACGTGCGCATGGCAGGATGGTGCGCCAGCACGGGGCAGTCGACGACCAGTGTCTGCCGCACGCACGCGAACATGAGCTGATCGGAGGCGCTCGTCTTGGTTGGTGCCGCGATGCGTTTGGCGATGGAGGCCGTCAATGCATTGGCGAGAAGCGTGTTGAGGAGTGCACGACAGAGTCGGCGAGCACCGAGGTCGCCGCGCGTCATATGTCGGCCCAGGGCAAGTACACTGCTAGACGCACAAACACCCCGCCCAGCACGATCCGAAGGTGTTCGTGCTTGACGAGTTGGGAAACGAACTTGAGTACGACGAAATGCGTGGCGTGGAGGAGCCACGTCGCGTCCTCGGGATCGGCGACTCTCTGATAGATCTCGGCCTAAATGAGGAACGACGGGTTTGATAGTCGTGCTCGTCAGCACATCGACGCGACATCTAACCATTAGAAATGAGATTATGACGTTGATGAGGGATATGTACCAGAGACGGAACGACAAACAGGACGGCGACGGCAACGTACCCTTTGAGAGGCGATGTCCCGAGCGGATTTGCACTCGCCGTCTTGAGACACCCCTCGAGCGCGCCTGAGACTGCCCTGGCGGATGCACGCGTGGCGTCGTTGGTCTCTTTGACGAGGAGCGTAGGAAGACGTCTTCGAGCATTTTCAAGACGGCGTCGTGACGTGATTTGGCAGCATTGAGCATGATGTACAACGTTGTGTGGTGATCAACGCCGGTCGTCTCGAAAGATGGAGGTAGGGTAGAGCTCACTGGCCCAGTTTAGTGAGACAAAGAGGTCCGCTGCAGCGCACGAACTGGAAGATATCAATGTCAGTACACACATCAAGGACGGAAAACGAACCTAGGTGATGGTTTTGATATGTGTACGACCTCGTTGGCAAGCCATTCGAGGACGTGGTCGGGAATGCCGAGTTTTCGTGCGTCGCGGATGACTCGTCTTTATGAATGAGCTGCAGGGCGATGTGTTGGTGTCAAACGAGGTCGACACAGCGGACTTTCAACTGACGCCCGAGATCGGCAAGGCTCCGATGGCCCCGTGTATCAATATGTCGGCGCACACACTTTCTGATGTCAACCACCCGTATCGCCGCTGAAATGGAAGTATCATGCGTACGCTGTGGCATGTCGTATCAATCTCATCGTGTCCATATCGCATGCCCTGCTATGTACTTACTACATCGACCGTTGCTTCTCGCAAGGAGATTCTGCATACAGTGTCCTTCTTTTTTTGTCGACGTGCTGGCGCCTTCCGTTCATTTGGTCAGTGGTCTCACCGTGATTTTCTGTGGACAATGGTTTTAGTGATGGAACTGTTGGCGCCAGCCTGAGAACCAAGTTGCATTGCCACATACTTGGTTTCCACGACGCCTGACGCATAAGCTGCAGATGTCCACGTCCACAACGTATCATTTCAGCGCTCCCCCCACCGGGTCCTTCCACCACACACCTTTTCAAAAAATCCACCAACTGAAAATCTAGCCATGTCCAATGTCATAGCACCTTGGCAGGGGTCTGACAATGATAGTCCTCGTCCACATCGCGTTATCCAGGCACATGAGGACTGGATCAAGAAGCTCGCATATCTTCCAGACGGACGACACGTTGCGACTGGCTCTGTTGACGGCACAGTGAAAGTCTGGGACGTGGAAAGTGGGGCGCAAGAAGGGATATCGATGGAGCAAGAGGGCAGGGTATTCGATCTTGCAGTGACCCGGGATGGCAAAAAAATCATCAGCAGTGTCGAGGAGGGGTTCATCAAAGTGTGGGACGTTGAATCGTACAAACTTGTCGAAGAATGGACTCACCCAGATGATCTCGCTAAAATCGCCATCTTACCAGACGATCAGTTCGTCGCGGTCGGTGGTGGCTGGGATGTGGGTATTTATAGCATGCAAGGGGAACGGGTTCATTCCATCGGAGTCAAATTTGTTGATTCTTTGTCCTTCTCTCCAAACGGCGACAAACTCGCTTGTGGCACTTTAGATATCGATGACAGTCCTCTCATCAACGTGAACTACCTCAAGACGGGCAAACTCGTCTTTCGTCCGCTCATAGGACACCATCTTGATGTCAATTGTGTGATTTGGTCACGCAATGGCAGCAGACTCTTCTCTGGCTCGGATGACAAAACGATTCGCTGCTGGAACGCACATACTGGAGAACAAATTGGGTATCTCTGGATAGGTCATACAGACCGGATATGTTCTCTCTCCCTTTCTCCTGACGGGTCGACCTTGGCAAGCCCGTCCTCTGACAAAACCATTCGCTTCTGGGATGCGGCCTCTGGTCATTTCATTGGACATCTACAACACGATGATAAAGTCGGGGTGGTTTCTTTCTCTCCCTCTGGTGAATTCGTAGCGTCTGCAGGAAAAGGTGGAAAGTTGTACTTGTGGCGGATACACTGGTTGGTATCGGTTGGAAATCAGGCATGTACGCTCATAGATTACACGCTTACTTGTTTCTCATCGCTTTTCTCCTTTGCAGACAAATCTTCTCCACCCTAGCGTGCCGCGTAACACCATCAACCCATCACCAGCACTCTTCCGTCCACCTCCTCCACCATACTCTGCTCACATCCCCCGGACCGACCCAGCATTGCATGCCAGCCTCGATGTAAGCAATTACAAGTCATGGCTTCCAGCTCGCTCTCATTCTTCGAGATAAGGTCATTACACCCTTTCCCTTGATCTTTCTGCAGATTCCGTTGTACATTCACTCCCTACGTCCCTGGCCCAACTCGATGGGACAGGTCCATATGAAAATCACCCCTCGGAAGCGTCAATATTGTCTGATGACGAGGAAATTGATATGCAACACATCCTTCCAGATCCCTCTCTCGAGTTCGGAGAACGCCAGTGCAGATTCGAGCGACGAATCCATAAATTGGTCGGAATGCTCGTTCATTGCATGTTTCCAAATCTAATCATTACTCACAGGTCGACCTTGCAACTTCAAACGGGTTTCGCATCCCCCATGACCTCATCCCTGCAGATTCCGGGCCTGGTGTACAGAGTACTCCGTCGACATGGAGTGGACTGGAACGCATAACTCATGGGGATTGGAACCAGACGTAAGTATGACTCTTTCATCTTGTCTCTTAGCGAGTGGCGAGCGTGCCGTATTCGTTGTGATGGACAACATTAGAGGTTGCATCGGATCAGAGTCTCTCCCAATGCTGATCGTCCCACTATAGGTCCGCTTCAGGGACTCAATGTCCGTCTTTCGTTCTGCACCAGATGGCGACACGAAAAAGATCCGTAAAATTGACAAGATCAAACAAAAACTCATCGAGATGCTTCGTGAGTCGCTTCCCGAGTGGTCGTATGTCACTCGTGTCAGCCGACAACCGTACTTGCACAGGTGAAGTCGGCTTCAAGCTGTCAAAGGGTCGGTTGCCGTGGTCGACTCTCGAAGGCGATCTGCGGAAGAAGGGATATGTGATCGTCAACTGGCCGCACGGTGTCGTTCGCGACAGAGACAAGGGCGTGTCTGGGCTGAGTGCCGAAGACGCGGACACACTGCACGATGCCCTTTTCGTCGACGAAGCACGCATTCGGTTTGTTCGATGCAACCAAGGTCAGTCTTTGCGCATACATTGCAGATCGTGTTCTCAGATTGTACAGATGACAGCGTAGTCGTCTCGACCACTACTAATTCGGGTCCGAATGGAAACCGTGAGCATCGCACCCTTGTTCCGACGGTAGGAAAGCAGGCAAGGTTCAGAATCACTACGGCGGAAGGATATCCTCACAAGAAGCGACGCGTATAGAGCTGTGTTTCTCCATGTATTATTTCGGTAACGAATTACATATTGCTGGTTGACAGCTGGTCGCAAAGTTAGCAGGGGGCGTGATCCAAGCCTCTGCAAAGAAAAATGCATATGTTGACTTTTTGCAGACTGGATGATCTCGATGGTAAGCATCTAGCGATGTATCAGCCGAGACAATGGTCATCGACTCGAGAGTGGGAAGGCGAGATCACGGCTGTGCCAGGCTGGTGATGACCGAAGATCGATGAGTGAAAGCGCCACTCACAGGTTTCACAGCGGTTCGAAGAGCCTTGGCAATTTTCAGTCAGCCGGGCAAACGTGTTAGTACTTTGTAGTATCGTATTGGGAATAGCTCCAGGTGTTCTGGGTACTATCATGCCGTAGGTCGTGGAATTCACTCGTGATCTATGAAATCTGTATAAGACCCAACCATAGTATCATTATGCTGCGGTTGTGGTACAAGTTGTCGAGCATGACAGGGAGGAAGTTGTGTGTCACGTGATCAAATTGACATCGCGTCGTGTTGGTGGACTCGCGTTCATTTCCACCACCACCGTCGCCTCGAGCTGGTCCACACAACCACCGAAAACCCCACGTGAAGGTGAGTAGAACAATGAAAATTTTACCGAGACTCAGAATGACAGGTCCACTCCACAGTGTCTCTGCAACCTCAGAGGATAAATACCAGGCTAACCGCCTCAGTCCTCGAACTTCTCCGTTCGTCTCGTTTCCTTTCCGTCCTTTCGTATCACTTTTTGACATGTCAAATACCACTCAGGACGATTTATCTGCTGCTCCAGAACTCCCTACTTAAATACCAGACTAACCGCCTCAGTCCTCAAACTTCTCCGTTCGTCTCGTTTCTCTCCATTCGTATCACTTTTTGACATGTTAAATACCACTCAGGACGGTTTATCTGCTCCTCCAGAAGGCCCTACTACTCCCCCACCGTCACAAGTCAACCAACCCGAAGCCACTCCTGCTACACACAAGTACGGGCCAGACTCGCGTTACACCACCGCTCCCACCAACTTCGTTAACGCACGAAACCACTTCACAAGAGAAATGAACGGTCACTGGTTCGGTGCGATGCCCGTCGCCAAATTCCTTGATAGGTACCTCCCCGCCAAGGAGCAATCGCCTGAACTACCCAGCGATCCATTTGTGAATCTCCCCAAAAATGCGACGGAAAGCAAACTATATGACCCATTCGTGAGTACACTGCTTGTATCTAAATGTTTATGTTCAGACGCGCTCGTCTTGCAGATCAATGTTATCGCACGGTGGATGCCAAACCTTAAGGCTGTCAACACAAGTACCAAACCTGACAGAGTAAACGACCTGGATCTCAAGCCCGACATTTCAATTTACGAGAATCAGTCTCCCCCGGACAGGACGGATTTCTCGAAGATGGAGCTCTGGATGGAATTCAAAACCAGTAGGATTGGTGCCGCTTTCAAGGATCCCACAGATGAAGGGCAAGATAATGGATCGTTCACGCCAGATACTGCCAATGGACGACAGGCGAGAGGGCAATTGGCACACTACGCCGGTGCTCAGCATAGCAAGCAGTTGCGCCATCACTCGTTTTCGGTCGTCGTCGAAAAGGATCACGCTCGGTTCCTCCGATGGGAGATCGGCGGCGCGGTGGTGACTGCCTCGTTCGATTACCGCGAGCGTCCAGAACTCATGGCCGAATTTTTCTGGCGGTTCAACTATCTCACTCGCCAGGAACGAGGTCACGACGTATCTTTCAAGCTTGCAGCACTTCCATCTGACGACGACACACGTGTAAGGGAGAGACTGGGGATGGAGAAGGAGGCACCGTTGTACCAGTACGGAGTGCCTGGGCTTATTGGAAAGGGTTTCGCGTACGGCCCAAGGCTCCCTGGTGACAATCGCTCGCTCGCTAGCCGGTGTACCCGTAGCTCTGCCATGGTGTGGATCCCATACAAGGACAGCTTTGGGGTATGCGAGGCAGATCCATGGTCCGAGGAGCGGTTCATCTACCTGAAGGACACCTGGAGATACATCTCTGACCAGATGACCCCCGAACACGAGATTTATGAACTCCTCCGCCATCATAAAACCCCCAACATCCCGGAACTCGTGACTGGAGGGGACGTCGAGGGGGGTAGGACACGAACGGACGAGTTGGCAGATGCCCCTTGGCTGTGCGGGCAACCGATTTTCTCGTCGTTTCAACACTACCGACTCATACATGGGGTCGTTGGTCGCCCTCTTTGCACATTCCAATCCACGAAACAGCTCGTCACGGCCGTCTTTGACGCGCTCCAGGGTGAGTTTCTTGTAACGAGTCCTAGAATGATCTGCTGATGTATAAATGCGAAGCCCACTCGCACGCCGTTCGTGCCGCAAACCTATTACATCACGATATCAGCGCAGGCAATATCATTCTCACAAAGGATGGCAGGGGACTATTGATCGATTGGGAAATGTCGAAGGTGATGAGTGAACGAGGAAGCAGACGGCCTGATCGCACGGTAAGCTAACGGGTGCTACTTTGTACAGTCATCGCCTAATCCACGAGTTCTTGTCAGGGAACATGGCAATTCATGTCCGCAAAGCTCCTTCAGAACCCTGGAAAGCACCACACGTTTGAAGATGATCTTGAGTCATTCTTGCATGTTCTGGCGTGGACGACTCTACGTTACGTTCCTGCGATTGATTCCTATCTTGCTAAGCACCGTGGCGAGGACATGGCCATGTTTGACCAACTCTTCAGGTATCACGGAGATCCTGATTCTGGAGGGAAGTTGAAGCGTGCAGCCTTGGCTTTAGGCGAATATCCGTCGACGACATATAAACCCAAGTTCCAGACACCACTCTCCAAGCTTCTGCAGGACCTGAGGAAGCCGTTCAAGCTCCTCTATCGGGATCCTCCCACTGATGCCGATCGAGATGCAATCAGGGGTGACCTCGATAAGACAGATGAGGACCTGGATGATCTTCATCGCTTCATTCGTCAATACGACCAAAACATGAAACATTTACAATGCTCTACTTGGCTCATCGATACCATCAGGAAGTCATTGGACACGCAGGGATGGCCAACCGATGACAAGGCTGATGAAAACCTACCGGTCGCTTATCCCGACGAGACGGAACGTCAGGAACAAAACAGAGCTAGCGAGCGTCAACGAACACAAACTGTCTGGAAACAATCGTTTGCGCCGTCGAATAAGAGCTCGAAGCGTGCAGCAAGTCCGACACCGGCATGCAGCTCAAAACGTCATTGTGGTACGCCGGGAGCCTCTGGAACGGGAAATCGATTGGGACTGGATTGTATTTCGATATAATGCTATTCTCTGTACGTTTTGGTGTGTTCGATAAAATCTATCCTTTTTTTTTTTTCTTTGGTCATACGGACCGGGCCTGATCTGTTACCCCTGCGGCCTGTGACAGTTTTCGTTCGCTTCTACTAACCGGACAACAACAACAATGAGCTCGTGACGTTGCCACGCCGCGTACGCGCATCCTCGAAGTGCCACCAAACTCACAATCCGACGCTGACACCCGCAAGCATGTAAACACGGCCAGTCGATTGCAGCAAACGCTTGCCCACGCTATCCCGAACCTGAGTCCTTCCTCAACCATCTACAGCATGTATACACCCCTCACTCGCGCACATACACGAAATGCTAGATGAAAATCAAAGCAGACAGTGCGTGCGTACGTTTCTTACATGACCCCGACTATTGCCACGTACTTGCACAGGTGACGTCGGCTTCAGGTTGTCAAAGGGTCGGCTGCCGTGGTCGACTCTCGAAGGCGATCTGTGGAAGAAGGGATACGTGATCATTCAACTGGCCGCACAGCGTCGTTCGCGAGAGAGACAAGGGCGTGTCTGGGATGAGTGCGGAAGATGCGGACACGCTGCACGACGCACTGTTCGTCGACGAAGCACGCATTCGGTTCGTTCGATGCAACGAGGGTAAGTCCATGCGCATATGTACTACATGACACTATCACGTGCTCAGACTGTACAGATGATGGCAACGTGGTCGTCTCGACCACTGCTAATTCGGGCTCAAGCGGACACCATGAGCATGATCGCTCCCTTGTTCCGACGGTGGGAAAGCAGGCGAATTCAGAATCACTACGGCGGAAGGATACCAGCGGCGCAGATAGAGAGCTGGTTTTTCTCTCGCCCGTATTCATTATGTGATGAATCATATATACATTATGGCTAGTTGCAAACTCGGCGGTGTACTCCAAAGAGCAACGCACATCTCGACTTTGTGAAGACTGGATAGTCGGCGTCAAAAAAATCATTGGGCTTGAGATATGAATGTAGTCACTGAGTCTGTCAGAGCGTACTATGTGCTCAAAGCGCCGGGGCGAGCGGTTGATCGTCTGTGCCATCATCAGTTATTTGGGACTTGGAATTTAGAAAGCGCGCACAGGTACGCACCTTGGTTCAAGGTAAAAAAAAAAAAGCCCGTTTCATCGAGATCGGCCATGCTACCGATGTGCACGTATAAAACCAACCAATCAAAACAAAGACTACCGACTAACCAAGCGACGCTAGGATGCACTTTTTTGTCCACGCGCTGGCACTTTGCCTTCGTGCCGTGCCGTCGACGTGTGTGTGTGTGCACATGGTACTCGGGATTGTCAGACGACTACAACTCGGAGGAAGTCGTGGCGATGTGCATTGCATCGGATCCAGTTATATATCATGACTCGGACTCGGAACTAGCAATAGGAACTGAAGGCGAGGTCCCCAACGACCAGCGATCCGTGCGTCGAGGTCCTTGATCTGTGCGAGTGCGTTAGCATGATTGCAAAGAAAACCGAACGGGGACAAAAGAGCGTGCTGCGGGGTCGTAGAGCCGCGATTGGAGATGCTCCAACTTGATCGCTTGTCGGGTCGTGTTGCGCAGCAAGCGATGTGCTGGGTGCTAACGATGTTGACGAGCCCAACGTTGCATCGTGTCTAACGTGAGACACGTCTGGCTGAAACACGCGACCGTTGGTGGCATCCGGTGGTCGATGCAGAGCGTGTCCTCCGATTCAGCAGGTCGATCGAGGTGGGCTTGATGCGCATCAAGGTGAAATGGAGCAGCGTGCAATGGTACCGCGTCTATAGGTGTCCGCAGTTCAAGTGTCTTCGAGTGGGGTCGTCTGTACTCATCTTGTCGAGCAATACCAACAAAGCCTCTTTGCCCCCTCTCCACATCCTACTTCTTCCTGCCAACGCACGCTCAGGATCGGCGATCTGTACGCCGATGTCCTCGACCTGTGCGCGTGTGTGAGTGGAATCAAAAAAGTAAATGAAGCATAAGAAGGTAATGGTAGCCTGGGCAGCAGAGCAAGGGGCGAAGGCATTTAGTGGTTCCATTTCCATCTCTTGTGTACGAATTTCTGGTACGCAGCGAGTTGATCAACATGGCAGACTCTGCGATGAGCACAGGGAATCGTCAGAGACACGACAACGTGCGGCAAGCAATGAAAAACCACGCGCCCGAGGACGAGGACGATGGAGACAATTGGATCAGTGGTCAAACCATGCTGCGCCGTATCTAACGAGTTAGCCTGAGTGAAGCACGTCTAGCCAAAACACGTGACAGACTCACAGTGGTTCGATTTCCAGAAATCAACAGACGCTCTGTGGAACCAAATTCCAGGCTTACGTTCAACCTGGTTCTGGCTTATGAAGGCGTCATTTGTCCGATCAGCGCATCCACGCCAAGTCTGGGGATGAACGGGTGTCTGGTCAATCTACCGGAAGTAAAATAGCGCCGTACATATGGACAAAACACACAAACCGTGTGATTTCCAGGTTCGCGATTGCATACACCAGGAACGAGGTTTCCTGTTTCCGTGGTTTGATTGACGGCTTCGACCAGCCTAACGAGGTTCGAAAGATGAGCATTATGAATCTGAGAAAAAGATGCACCATGCCTGATCCGCCAGCTTCGAAGAACTCCTAACGGATTTAGGGTCTTCCCAGAGCCGTTAATCGTGGGTATCTTTGTCGACGGCTCCCATTGGCTTTTGAGGCAAGGATGATGGAACTTTCAGCGGGAGACCAAGTTACATTTCCACATGGTTTCCACGAGCATATATAAGCTGTGGATGTCCACAACGCATGTATGCAGCGCTCCCACCACTCACTTTTGAAAAATTGCCAACTGGAAATCTAGCCATGTCCAACATCATACCACCCTGGCGACGGTCGGACGATGAAAGTCCTCACCCACATCGTGTAATCCAGGTACATGATGACTGGATCAAGAAGCTCGCATATCTTCCAGACGGACGACGTGTTGTGACTGGCTATAGTACCACTGTGAAGGTCTGGGACGTTGAAAGCGGGACACAAGAAGGGACATCGATGGAGCAGGATGGTGTAGTAGTCGATCTTGCAGTGACCCACGATGGCAAAAAGATCATCGGCGGTCTGGAGAAGGGATTCATCAAAGTGTGGGACGTCGAATCGCACCAACCTGTCAAGGAATGGAAATACCCGACATGGGAACCCACCATTGCCATCTCGGAAGACGATCAGTTCGTCGCGATCGGTGGCTTGGACAAGATGGCTATTTATAGCTTGCAAGGGGAACTGGTTCGTCCCATCGAGATCGACAGATTTGTGCATGCTCTCTCCTTCTCTCCAAACAGCGACAAACTCGCTTGTGGCACAAACATTGACGTCCGCGTCTACAGTAATGGACCGTCACTTGCGCCAACCAAATTTTGTTGGCATATATTTCATCACAAGACGAAATACATGTAGATTGTAGGCTAGGAATGTGTTACTATATATATTGGCAGTACTGGAATAAATTCTAAAGAGCATCGAGAGTATTTTGTGATGTACAGAGGGAGACGAAGCTTTCACTTGTTATCAGCATGGTACCATCACT
>JBBPTB010001096.1:0-10937 GCA_038093875.1 Boletus tylopilopsis
TGAGATCGTCGACGACGACGACGTTCTGTCCGTGTTGAATGGCTCCCTCTTGCATTTCAAATGTGTCCTAGTACCAAGAACGAATGAGGTGTGATATGGACAAAGGGCGAGCAACGAACAATGCCATATTCCTTCTCGTACGAGGCTTGCTTGCACGGTCCCGGAAGCTTTCCCTTTTTCCTGACAGGCACAAAGGCAGCGCCAAGCCGCAGAGCGATAATTGGACCGATGAGGAACCCTCTGGCATCCAAGCCAACGACGACATCCACCTTCTTGCGGACTGATTTTGGTATCGTGTGTGAGGTGATGTGGTAGACAAAATGAGTGATCAACGTCTCGAAAGCGACAGGATCACAAAAAATGGGGAATATGTCAAGGAAGTTGATCCCCTACAAGAAGGTTAGTAACCACATGAAAAAGAGGGTACGGAAGACGGACCGGTTTGGGGAAATCTGGGTATCTGGTGACAATGCTCTGCAAAAAATCAATGTCAGACATGACGGACTCTGGACTGGCAGAAGTGAAGATGTGACCCTTGAGTATACGCAGGGAAGAAAAAAAAGTCAACCGGAGATGGAGACGGTGGACTTTCGGTTAACTGCCGTGAAGCGATCAAAGAAGCAGGTAATTTGAATTTTCAGCCAAAGATTTAACTGAAAAAAAAAACGAGTGAAATCAGTTTTTTTTCTTGATGCGGCTGGGTGCAGACGTGGGAAAGACACCTCTGCTTGGGCAAAGATACGCGTGACCACTGGCAGATCCGAATCGTATGACTCATATCTCGAGGTGTTTGTAAACGGGGACAACAATCACTTATCGCACGTAGTGGTCATAGCACCCTTGTAAAGGCATAAGCAGAGTGAGGTCATAGGCAGTACAAAGGTAGACAGCGAGATGGCATTTTAGACAGACTCCAGAATCTCAGGCTCCTTGAAATCCTTCACTACTCGCGTGCCAGTCTCCTGTTAGAATACATCAGTGCCAACTATCATCGGCAAGTACAAGAGAGACCAACGTCAGTTGACTCGCCGTGAAGCTCAAGTAGTTTTGAGACGTCAAATTTGGGCGCTTTAAGGATCTTGGCCTTGCGAATGTAGACGTTTTGTAGTGGATAGATATTGCGGGTGTGCTTCTCAATCTCACGACCGATCGCCTCTGGAACAAACTTTTGCACCAACTCCTTCAAATCGCAGCTGGTAGCCTCCCGAGTCATGATTTCGAACATCTTCTTGCGAATTTCACGGATTTGACTCGATTTAGCGTAGGTTGTTTTGCGCACTTGGTTTGGACGGCGCTTCGTGAAGGCGATGGCAAAAAGGCGAAGAAGATAGCCATCTGTGGTCTTGACGTCGACGTGTGCCTCGATGAGAGTTTGCCATTTACGAACGAGAGAACGGAGTTTGTCCGAAGTGAAGTCCATGCCATGGAAGTTGGTGAGACAGTTCTTGCCCTGCACCTCATCAATCCGCAACTTTATTTTTCGGAAGGACTGCTCCTCGTCCTTGTTGAGATCTGCGAGCGAGACCTCAATTATACGGCCCTTTAGCGAGTCATTGGCGTTCTCTGAAGAGCATGGTCAGGGGACGGAGATAAACCACAGAGCGCGCATACTCAGTCCTTGTGATCGGTTGACAAGGGTCTTTCCAATGTTCCTGACTTCGAAGGTGGAAGGGGCCTTGATGTCATACCATTCTGAAGACAGATAAGATTGGTCTCCAGTTGCCAGCAGAGAGACGTACCCTTGCGAGAGAAGGGGTCGACGACCTTTTTCTTGATGCCTTTCTTACCCTTGGAAAGACGCTTGTTCTTGGGGGACGTGAGGAACTGGGCAGGTGGTACATGTGCGGACGTACTTTTCCTACAGCCATGGGGGGAGACGAAGCAGGCGGGTAGTCGGACTGGTTGACGTTTGTGTGTGTACCAGTGGCTGAACCTTAATTTCATGTACTGTTACAGTCATTCACACGCCACATTTACCCGGGGCGATGACATTGCCTCGTTCCCTGTTCGAGGCAGCGTGCAAAGCGTTTGTTCAGCACCGGCATGATTGGGTTTGGGTGGATCACGCTGTCTCACCAGGCTTTGGCTACATGCGTCGAACCGTTCCACTTCAGCAGCTGGCCGTCAGCGGCGATCTAGTCGAGTTCGCTGATGACCCTGCAGCTGCCTTGCCCCCTCCTGATCACCTCACTTGCCACCAATCTGTCGTGTTCTCCCCGACATTCCAAGTACCAACGTTTTATTTTTCCGTGTATGACTCCAGTGCGTGAGACATCTGGTCGTCGGCTTCTCGCTACATCCACTCTCAGCCGGTTCGCCTCTTGGCCTTTCGGATATCATGCACACCTCGTTGCTTCGCAAGCATGCACTTGACGGCATGAGGGCGACTGTCTCCTCAATAGGCGACCCGGACTCCAACTTTCCGCTTCTCTCATTCGGTGACCATCCTTCTCTCGGCTTTCAGTGCTGGTACCTGCATCCCTGTGAGACGGGTCCTGCCGTCGAAGAGATGCTCGCAGCCTGGTCACGTCCGCAAGATTCCGCTCGACACGTCTGGTGGCTAGAAGCATGGTTTTTAGTGCTTAGTTGTGTGGTGGACCTTGGCCCGTGATATTACAGATCCTGAGAACGTGTCGCTTATGTCGGATCTTTCATTCTGTTCACTCTTTGAACGTTTCCGGAACGTTTACACTCGATCGTACCATTCCTATCCTAGTTTAATCGGAGCGTCCCGATATTACATTTTGTTATTAAAGCCCCATGATGTTGACAGCGCGTCTCGCCTCGCTCTCTCGCCCTGCTCTCTCTCGTGCCATGGTACGTCCTTCCCTCCCTTGTTCCCAATCACCCACCATCACACCGCACGCAGTCCACCCACGAAGTTGTCATCGTCGCTGCATCCAGAACACCCGTGGGATCGCTCAACGGATCACTCAAGACCTTGACCGCACCGCAACTCGGTGCAATCGCCCTCAAACATGCCTTCCAAAAATCAACTGTTGACCCCGCGAAAGTAGAGGAAATCTACTTTGGAAACGTCGTTCAGGCTGGCGTCGGTCAATCTCCAGCCCGCCAGGTCGCTCTCGCTGCAGGCATGAAGACTTCTTCAGATGCAACCACCATCAACAAGGTCTGCGCGAGCGGCCTGAAATCCATCATGCTCGCTGCGCAGAGTATCCAGTCTGGGTACAAGAGCGTCGTCGTCGCCGGCGGCATGGAGAGCATGAGTAACGCACCGTGCGCTGCATCTCTGTCCTTTTTCGCTTTGTTGCTCATCCATGTACTCAGTTTCCTTTTACCACGGACGAATCCCCTCTTCGGCAAGTTTGAGGCAAAGGACTCCGTCGAGGTCGACGGTCTCTGGGATGTCTACAACAATTTTGCCATGGGCAACTGTGCCGAAGCCTCTGCCGAGAAATATAGTATCGCCCGAGAGTCAATGGATGCTCATGCAATAGAATCATACAAGCGCGCCGATAGAGCTTGGAAAGAAGGCGTCTTCAATAACGAGATCGCACCCGTCATAATCAAAGGAAAGAAAGGTGATACGGTAGTCAAGGAGGACGAAGAATACAAGAAAGTCATTTTTGACAAGATTCCCTCGCTCAAGTCTGCTTTCAAATCTGGCGGCTCCATAACTCCAGCCAACTCATCTAACTTGAATGATGGTGCCTCAGCATTAATCCTCATGTCGACTGAGAAAGCAAAGGAACTAGGGGTGAAGCCTCTCGCCAAGGTTGTCTGTACGTTTGGTTCAATTCATCCACTAGCCAATTGATCACTGATCCCCTGGGAAAGCGTACGCTGATGCGGGTGTCGAACCTATTGATTTCCCCATGGCTCCTACTGTCGCTCTGCCCATAGCTCTGGAGAGGGCTAACTTGACCGTGGCTGATATTACGCGGTTCGAGATAAACGAGGCTTTCTCTGTCGTCGTACGTCTTGCAGAGAAACTGCTTCAAATTGATCCTGCAAAGATCAATGTTGATGGGTAAGCAAGGTGATCGCTCGATCGCATGTTCAGGGTTGATGTTATGACTCAGCGGTGCTGTCGCACTCGGCCACGCTATCGGCAACTCGGGAGCTCGGATTGTTGTCTCACTTGTTCACGCTTTGAAAACTGGCGAATATGGTGCAGCCGGTATCTGCAATGGTGTAAGTTGATGCACTTAATCTCCTTCTATCTCTCTGAGATCTTGTGCCTAGGGTGGTGCTGCATCTGCTCTTGTCATCCAGAAGCTGTGAATGTACTTGGCACTGTATGGCATCCGACGAAATGAGCATATTTTTTCTCACTGCTAGTACAAGCTATCCGAACTCCTGACCCTGACATACGCCACTTTGCCCAGAGGTACGTCGGAAAACGGCAAGAATCTCCAACCTCCAAGCCCCAGACACTCACGCTAAAACTGTTATCTTTCCGCTGGATTTCGTTGGTCGACGTTTGCGCGCCAATTGTTATCAGTCCCAGACATCACGCCGGCGTGATATGTCGTGCGAGAAATAACTTGAGAGCCTCAGAGGATAAGAATCTGCTTGACAGCTATCTTCGTCGGTGTGCTTACACGCTCCTGATGTCTTCCGAGCCTGGCATGCTAAAGAACCTTGAATCTGAGAAAGACACCTCGCTTCCTGATTCCTTCGAAGAAAAGGCTACTTCGAGTTCTTTCGATCCAGCAGATGGAGACGAGGCCCTGCATCTCGTTGGCATAGAAGCCAGAGAACATTTCAACGAAGAGTTCAACAGGAAGCTTCGAAGGAAATTAGTCAGTATATCCAGGCCGTCTCGAATGTCGGTTGCCAACAACATGTGGGTTATAGGACCTTGTCATTCCGACGATATCTGCAGCGGTTTACTTCACTCAATTCCTGTATGCCTACCAGACGCTTTTTAGCGCCTCGAGCACTCACTCGCTCACGTCTAGCGATAAGACTGCTCTCAACTATGCAAGGCAAGAGATAGTGTCGATCCAACTTTGCTCATGCAAAGCTTTCACAGCGTCATGGGCTTCCCGATCGTCGGCGAGGTAAAGCTTTTTCGAGTGTAGTGTACTTGGTTCACCGTTCCCACAGCACTACAACTTGGTGTCCATGGCCTTTTATCTCGGTAACGTTTGAATGCAGTTGGCGCGCTTTTGCCTGACGGATAATAGGATTTTTATTCTGGGAGTTTCCTACAGTGTACATTTCCCAGAAACTGAGATTGGCCAAGTATCTAGGTGAGGGTGCCTTATATCGGTCAAGACTTGACTGACGGTCATAAACATTCCAGGGATCAACATTGTTCTCTGGGGAACACTACTTATGCTACATGCGTCTACCAACAATTTCGGGGCTTTCTTTGCGTTACGTTTTCTGCTGGGTATGGTAATTCAATAATTCATTATTTCCGTGGGTTAATATCATGTAGGGATGTGCGAGTCTTGCGTTGCCCCTTGTTTGATTTTGATCATCTCCATGTTCTACAAGAAGGGCGAACAGGCTCGTCGAGACTTCCGAAATATTTTGGGGCGAACAACTCATGAAATGTCTAGGCTACTAGGATTTCGTGGTTTTATGTTATGGTCTGGTCATACCATGCGCTAAATCTACAGGCATTGATTATCCTTTTCGTACAGAATGGCCTCACACAGGTCTTTGGAGGCTTCGTCGCTTACGTTGGTCGAAAGTGTGCCAGTCCAGCCCTTGGCTTACGAGAAATTGACAGGGGATAACTTTCTACGATGGCAAAGCTATTACGACATACAAGATCATCTACTTACTCTTGGGCGCATTGGCGATCGTCGTCGGAATCGTTGTTTTGATCGGGCTTCCCGATTCTCCCGTCCACGCTCGAATGCTGAGTAGAGAGGAGCGAATCGCTGCATTAGAGCGTGTTCGTGACGATCAAGGTGGGACAGAAAACAAGACGATTAAAATGGATCAGATCAAGGAAGCCGTGTCCGACATTAGGACTTGGTTGGTGGTGTTGTCGACGATGCTCAGTATGTGCGTTGCAGCTCTCGTATTGCACGATTGACACATCTCGCAGCGAGTATTCCCAATGGTGGACTGAGTAATTGTAAGGTCCCCTGTGATGATCGGTCTCCAGAGTATTGATTGTTGCTTCACCAGTCAGTAACATTATCATCAGGAGCTTTGGATATACGTACGTTGCTCTGCGAATGTGTCCAAAGATGGGCACTGACTTTGAAGTAACCTAACCAGATCGAAACAAACATTGATACTCTCCACACCTGCAGGCGCCATCGGATCTGCGATGGTTCTGTTTTGTGGTTGGTATTCAGATAAGAAGGTGCGCTCTCATACGTCTCTTATTGCTGCAATAGTAACCAACGGTTTCATTCAGAATGAACGGATGACACCCATCGTCATCGCCCTGGTACCCACTATCATTGGCGCAGGTGAGCGACAGCTTTAAGACAGGCGTTGCTCCCCAAAGTTATTGGTTTGCTAGCCATCATGATTGGGCTTCAAGGCGCAGGGCACAAGGGTGCACTCTTGTTTGGTACGAACCCGGTTCCGAGCATTGCCAAATTTCACGTTTGCTGACTCGACAGCCTCTAGCCGCCTATTTGTCAGGCACGTATGGCAGTGCCTTGTCAACCATATACGCCTACAACGCCAGCAACACCAGTGGTCATACCAAAAAGGTCAATCACACCCTTTTCCCACCCGTTCTCGTTCTAGCTGACAAGTACCCACGACGTGGCAAAGGTTACGATAAATGCGATGACGCTGGCAACGTTTAGTGTGGGCAACATCATCGGCACGGAGATTTTCCAACCCAAGGACGCCCCTGCATACATCCCAGGCAAGACTGCGATCATGGTTATTCTGACCGTGCAGCTGGGCGTGTCCTTTGTCCTCCGTTGGGTCAACATTCGATTGAACAAGCAACGACAGAAGAAGCTGGAGGAAGAAAAGGCGCGTCGTGGATGGAGTGACGCGGACGTCCAACGGGAAAGGGAACGGCACGCGTTTGCCGATCTGACGGACAAACAGTGGGTAACGTTGCACGTGAATTTTTTGGATGTGAATTGATGGGAGTGTCCTTGATAGGAACTTGTTCTTTGTATACACGGTGTGATGACATGTCTTGGTGTAATGGTTTGGGAATCAAACCTTGGTGCGCTGCCTTACGAGATTGGTTGATCTGATCCTGTCTATGAAATGAAACCTAATCTTAACATGAAACACACGAGAACCGTAGTTTCGTGGATTAAGCCTACATAAAGCCGATCAATATGTCACCTCGTTCTCACCCACTGTACTCTGCTCCTTCTCATGTTGACCTCGACTTGACTCACAAGCTTGTTCAGCTTTGGCCTGTGACAAGAAAGGGTCAAGCCACTGCCCCACTGAAGGTCAAAGATACCCTACCTTGAATGCTCCTCAGATATGCACGAACAATGCTGGGAGCATCCTCCTTGAGCGAGTTCTCGGGCTCCCATGTAGCCTCGTCCGCTGAGTACCCCTCCCAGAAGACATGGAATTCTCGTACGCCATCCACGACCCGATGGCCTTGAATAGACTCCACGATGAACTTTTCAATGACCTCTGCATCGGCTTCCTTCGGAGACCTGATACGCAGAACGCACCGGGACTCATTTGACCACGCCTTGGGGAGTCGTATCTTGCCCAGGCTACCGGCTGGTGCGAACGGACGACCCGGGGATTTGTTGGTACACTTGCGAATATACTTGTCCAATTCGCAAAGGGTGTGCTCGATGTCACAGAGCATCATGGGAAGGTGGTTAGGACCCAGGCCATTAAACTTTATACCCAAGCGCTGAAAATGTTCCTGCTGGGTGATCTGCATCCATCGAACAATATCAACTTCCGCAGCGGTGGGTATGTTTTCACGGAGGCATCTCCGAAGCCCCCTCCTGGAGCCGATACCTATGACCACAAAGTCATGCTCGGAAAAGTTGATGACGTCCGAATAGGACAGATTCAAAATCAGCTGATAAGCGGTGAAATCGCCGATGCTTTTGAAGGTCCGGAGGTAGTCGAAGATGTCCGCCAAATATTCTGCGTCTCGGAGCTGTGCGGGCAATTCGCGCATGATGACCTCGAGCAATCCCAGGTGATTCATGAAATTTTCGGCGAAGCCTAGTTCGGGAGCTGGTTTCTGATATGCGCCTGTGTAGATGGAGATGCCCTTGTCGTACAAGTCACGGAGGACCTCTTCGTACGCCTCGCGGTTAAAGGCCTCCCAAGTGAAAGGCTGGATGTTTTTGCGCAATGTCTCGTAGGTCCGGATGCTAGTATATGTGCTGAAGAGCAGGATGCGGAACGCGACTTCCTCGCGTTGCTGCGGACCCTTTTCGATGACTTCGGTGACTACATACTGACTGACGCGATCGAGCACGCGAAAGGTATTGCAAAACTTGTTGTTTGCCAAAATGGGATCGGTGGTCCAGCTAGAGCGACGCGCATGTCAGACGACGAAAAAAAAAGCGAGGCTTCCTGCTCACGGAAGTGGGAGACTGGCGCGACGCTTTTCGTCGATTGCATGCCTTTCGGCTGCCAACCTCCAAAAGGTGTCGAAAGCTGGGGTGAATTCGTATTCCCTCTCATCAATAGTGACCGTCATGGGAGGCGGAGCCGCGCCGGCAAAATATAGCTCAGAACAGGTCTTTGAACGTTTGCTGCATGGGTCTGACGTGTTACCGTCTTCGAGGACACCATTACCGCGTTTCATCGTGGAGGGCTCAGAATTGGTTACTAGGGCGCGTTATGTTAGTGTTACGACGCGTAGAAGGGATGCTAGTCCTACAAGGAGTGGCGTTCGAAGTTCTGGGTTTCAGAAAAATGAAATGTCAGAGCGCTTTTTATGTATAAGCGAAACGCGGAGTCAAAGCAAGTACGTAACAGCTGCCTACCATCACCATGGACAAGCGTCGACTCGTCCAACAGTATATTGAACGACAGAAAGCCTATTTGCCGACATACACCACAGAGCCCTTCTGGAAAGACCGCCATGGAACGCCGCCCAAGCCGCTACAGAGTGGCGACTTTGGATTCGATACTCCTGTTTTACTGCCACGGGTGCCGGTGAAGACCTGTCAATCCGAGCGCACGCAGAAAGCTGGACCGAGCAAGTCACGAGAAGCCGAATTGGCATGTTCGAGCCTGCATCCGCCTCCTACTCCAGCGGACAGTCGAGAAGCACTGAACAAAGACAAGGCTCGGCCGAAACGGAAGAAAGGGTCGACACCGAGTGACACTGAGGGCGAACGTGCGACCAGTAGGTTACTGGTGTATTCAACGCAGAGCCATCAATAGAAAACACACGTAGGACTAGCGGATCGACGAGAGCGCAAGAGGAAGAAACGTGCGATTGTAAATCCTCCGCAGAAGCACACCGCACCTACTGCCGCCCCCCAGAAAGGGAAAACTAACAACCAGAAAGCGAGGCCTGCTGCGTTGGCGCTTTTGTACGGGTTTTCCGCCACGAATGTCACAAAGGACAGGCTGACGGTGCGTAGTTTGATGAAGGCCGCAATGCATGCACTCATGTACTTTGCAGCTGAGGCCAGCGCCTTCCCTTGGTGTTTTCAGTAAGGGGAGAGCATCAGCGAAAAAGCAAGTGACTGCAGCAAAGAGGGCTTGTAAGTACGCTATCGTTGTGGTTGAGAATGGGGCGCTCAAGGATCTAGCATCGAGAAAGGAGATTTTCTCGGAATGCGCATTTCTGAACAAGTCGAGTGAGCAGGTTGCTGACCATTCCAAGGTTGACGATGATTCGGACGATAGTTCTGTCTCTTCGATATCTCACGAACCCATGCCGCGAGCTGCACACCTTACGAACCATACAAGGAACAATCGAGACAAATGCACCGAAACCACTGGTTCGAAACCGCCACCACTAGCACCGACTCGAGCAATAGCTGAATCAGAGATCTGGGACATTGAACTGCAAAGCAAGCTCCCTTCTACTGCGGGCGATGTTTCGAGCGAGCCAGAAGGGAACAATTCTGCACCGGTGGTCCTTGACCTGCGCGGAGCAGAATGGACTGTGGCAGAGGAACACGAGGAACGGTGCAACAGGACGTGGAGTCGGAGCATGTCTGACACGCGCGGCCTGAGAAGAGAAGATTGCGTCCGCAGGTCGCCGTTGGCTATACCGGATCTGTATGACGAAGTTGGCGAAGCGCAAGCTGGGGGTGCTCCATCGATCCATCCTTCCCACTCGGCATCACGGGTCGGACGGCGTGTTGGTGACATGGAACTACCGCAAGTGGGTCAAATGACGTCAAAGTACTTTCCGGACGCGGTGGAGTTGGTTGCCAATGACGGAGTCGAATTCCGAGCCAACAGCCTGATCAGTGTTGCACAGCCCGTGTTGGGATTCGAAACGGGGTACTACGACGTGGAGCCACTGTTCTTTCCGAGTGACGATATCGACGAACAAGTCGTGGACGACGATGGCTGTGCGGAGGACGACGTAATATACGACACCAGTTTCCTTGATCCGTCGGTGTCAGATGAAATGGAGCCTGACGGGTTATATATGTCGGGGCTGGCTCAAGCGGAGATGGACGTTGCTGGTCAGCTGAGGAATCATTGGCGCCCACAGCGGCTATCGTAGCGGCTAATTTCGGGGAAAAGGGGGAGGCATGGGTATCGTACAGCATTGTAAACTAGATATGGAAATGGGCGCTGGATTAGTGACTACATTCTGTGAATGACTCTTCCGTGGTGATCGATCTCTCTGCCATGCTCATCGAGGTAACGCCTGTTATCCACTGCGCCAAAGAACAAAGGGCCAGTGCGAACGGAATTGCTCCTATGCACTCTCGAGTCGTCTCTGAAGCTGGAAAAGGAGTTGTGACGTCTGCGACGATCGTCGCCGTGGTGTGTATGGTGATGGGGCTGGTGCTGGTGGGCATAGTGGTCGGACCGATCCATGCCCAAGAAGTTGCGGATAC
>JBBPTB010001097.1:0-10923 GCA_038093875.1 Boletus tylopilopsis
GGTGCGTACATGGCCATGTTCGTTCCTGGAGGCGGAGGCGGCGCCATCCCTGTCGGCATCCAAACTACCTATCATAGGTATCCCTTGAGGTGCCACCCTCTGAGGCGTGAACTCAAGTGGGGGGAGGTGGTCCTTGAAAAACCTGTGTAGCGGTGGCCGGGCACTGACGGGAAGGGCATTGTTCTTTTGCGCTGGTGAGGCAAGGAGCCGTTCTGCAGATGTACAGTCTCGTTCGCCATTGCCGTCCTTCTTGAACGCGTATGGCACGGTAATGGCCTTGCTCATCAAACATTGGCCGTTCATTGATTCGATGGCTGCGAAATCGGTGAACGAAACGAACCCGTAGGCTTTTGATATTCCCGTGCTTGTGTCTCGAGCAATCTGCATGTACGAGGAATGTGATATACAGAATGCGAGAAAACAGATGACACACCTTGGCCATCACCCTGAATGCACTAAACGTGTCATACAATAACCGCTCGTCCATGTTCACGTCCAGATTCCCAACGAACAGGTTAGCACCGACGTCCAGTGGTTTTTTGTCAGATAAAGCCTAGAGTCGCGTTGTTAGTCTACGTCCTGCACACGGAATAACCCGCGACGCACCTTGTTCACTCGTACAGGTTTCCCTCATAGTTTGAGCTGGTTCATGATTTTGCACGCATACATATCAGGATGACACGGACCGCATATCCCAGCGTGGACAAGGCCAACCAGTTTGAAAGAACCGACGGGGATGATGATCTGATAGACCGTCCTTGTTACTAATAGAAAGTTGTCAGTTCTACATCTTGTCTTCGACCACACAAGTACAAAACCTGCCTAGTATTACACCCCACCTGTCGCCGCGCACATTTCGTAATTTATGCCGTCCACGGCGAGGTTGGGGGTGTCTGTACCTCGGTATCGATCCCATCATTCGTGACTTGAAGCCTTCAATGCCTTTTGCAAGCACTGGCAGGGGCGAAACGACGCCCAAAGGGCATGGATCTATTGCAACTGCCGACTCGAGTGATAGTTGGAGCAACCAGATTCCTGAGCTCGGGAAAGGTTGATGTCAAGAGTCGAAATGAAACACCTCCGAGACTCGAGTCGCCAACGCGAGTCCGAGCCACGGAAAACATATAATCTGGTGACCAGCTCGCCATGAGGTTGCCGGGGCAAGGCAAACCGTCGATAGACGGTCTGGTAAGGTTGTTGTCAAGAGTCAAATGCCCGTGACGCGACTCGTGGAAAACATAGCACCTGGCAAACGACCATGTCGTTCACGCTCGACTATGCCTCGATAGACCACTCCAAGTCCGTACTCATCGTTCCAACGCCCAACCGCGATATTGACACACTGCCAAACTGAATGTAGATGGAAAAACCTCGCATCACCACCCGACTTTACCAACCTCCACACCACCCAAGTATGTCCCTCCTCCTCCCATCATTCCTTGCCTTGCAATCCTGTGACCCCAGACAAGAACACCCTCCAAATCCACCACCACCACCGCAACCCCAGCCTACGCCGCCCTCAAAGAAAAACGCGCATGGGACCTGGCCATCGCACCCGCCAAATCCCTCCCCATGCAAGCCTTCATGCTCTACATGTCCGGGGGCGGCGTACAGATCTTTAGCATGGGCATCGTCCTCATGTTGCTCGTCTCGCCCGTCAAGAATATCGCTGGGATGCACGCAGCGTTCACACCGTTCTTGCCCACGTCGTCATCGTCCTCCAGCACAGCACTCTTCCCCCAAAAACTCGTCTACGTCCTCTGCAACCTCCTCACCCTCTTCGTCGGTCTCTGGAAATGTCGCTCCATGGGCCTCTTTCCAACAGGCACAGGCGACTGGCTCGCCTTTGAAACCCGCGGCATCGTACGTTTTCGATCCTCCCTGCCCCTCCTTTTTTTTTGCTCTTGGCTTACTTGGTCTTCTCCTCAGCCTCCGGAGATATCGCTCTAACGTGAGCATCGGACATGGCAGTGAATCAACCCAGTACCTCGTGCCCATTTCTCTCTATACTAGAGAACAATGATGCCCAACACGAGCTAAAGGGATGTATGACCAAACACCATCCCTGTACTTCCTCTTTGCCCAAGAATTATCCATGTGGCCATCACTATCACGAGTAAAATAGGAACATTGAAAAGAAAGGTGCAAGATGGGCTTCAGTCTAGACGCGCGACAAAAAAGGGTACCTCTCTAGCGCAAATTACTCGTGCAGTGAAGAAGCGAGAATGGTGGTCAAGGAACATCGAGGATGTGTAAAAACAATGAAATCATGAGCACAAGGCGAAAGTGGAAAAAAATCGACACCAGTGAGTCAAGGAGAAACGTCAAGGATATATGACGCGGTGGAGTGTAAAAGCGGAGTTGTGAGGAAATGGAAGATATCGAACGAGACATTCCATGGGAGTGCTACACTAAACGCTTAGATCCTCTACTTTTCTTGACCACGGGTGGTTCGAGCAGTAACGATCGCCTGTTTGCCACCCTCGGCATCAATACGGTCCGGACACCAAACACATTCTTCAAATCCCTTCTGTGTCAGAGCAGAGCACTCTACATACCTGGCCGCCCAAAGTTCCCTCGCAAGGCAGTTCTCCCGACTCATTTGTTACTGGTCGCTGCTTCTGTCGAGCGAGTTTCTCAATGACTTGGCTGTCATCCCGCAAATCAATTGCGTCTCGACGATGAGGCACGCCATGCCAGGACAGTGACGGTGTACCTTGGGGAGCCTCTTCTTGATATCTTCAGACGATGCTGGAGAGGTGACACTAAAGCAGACAAGAACAGACAAGAAAAACCCCTGCATGCATGTTATTCCACCATCCCATGTGAACAAGGGAGGGCGACATACGGTCGGAACATATTCATTCAGAAAGTTGTTGATCGTGTACGATATCAAAAGACATGTCTGAAACGTCACGATCAGTTGCGTGCTCAAACCATGGAGAGAAACGACCAGCCACGCACCTTCCCAACGGCACCGTCTCCTCCTACAACACACTCGATGGTCTGCATTGTCTGCGAGATGGTCCCAACACGGATCGTTAATGGAAGTGATGGGTCAGAACCAGTCGGAAGGCGACACACACGAGACCCGCTCTAAAATGCTTGGTTTGACTGACGCACCGCTGCAGCGCGACAACAATGCTGTCGAGGTTGTACGACGCCAGCAAAAACGCCTTCTACGTGATGGCGCGCGGATGGGTTGAACACGAGAAGGATCAATTGGCAAGACGCGAGCTTGTCAGGCTTGCACAAGTGCGGCGAACACGGTTGGCCTCCGAGTGTGGAAGAAAGGACGATGTTGGCGACGGCGGGCGAAGGATGATTAACTTTGGCTTCGGCACGAGATTGCACGGTCGACCTTCGTTGGTTGCCATTTTTTGCTGATATTCTGCCATGTATTCCTACCGAGCGGTGGTTTGTATCAAGTTTTCTTGGTACCAGTCGTCGGGATCAGTCTCGTGGTTATCAGCATGGGGCCGGGCTGGGGCCTCGGTGGGGGGCGAAACCGTCCCTCGGAGGAGTGCCAGGGGTCCTGGCGCAGTGGCTGGCGTCCTGTAGCTAGTCGCTGTCGTAGCTAGACTCCACTACCACCACCTTGCCTGGGCCATTAGCAGGGGGATTCCCCCTCTCCAGCGGGTGATGATATGTTCCGTGGAACGCGTCGAGGGTGATGGACAGTCTTGAACCAGCGCACTGTGAGTGAACTTGCATTCCGCCAATCAGCGGTCCGTTGTATTCCGTCCTCGAGCAACGAGGATTCCTGGCCGGGTGTTTGCCTATGTGTTCGCAGAGGTGGTCCTGGATGAGAATAGGTTGGGACGGACCGTGTATGAGGTTATCAGCAAAGGTACAAACTTGAATCATTGGCTCATGGACAGTTGAAGCTCGAACTCTCCCTATGCCGCAGTGTTGAGTCTTCCGATTATTGTACGCTAAAAATCATCAACAAAAGCTCAGGACCAGTGCTCCTGGCATTCAATGAGGGGAAGCAAAACACTCTCCCCGTCGCAAGTGAGAACGAGACTCAAGTAATTGGTCTTGTTGTGGCTCTCCTCTTTGTCTGCCGCCATTATTCTGACTCTCCGCCTCTTGGTTGACCAAGATTTACATTGGCAGTCTCCCCGATCATACTGAGTTGACCAGATGACCTGGTTTGGAAAATTCGCAACATCGTCACCATCGATCTCAGTTTGGTCTCTCTTGCTTTTCGATGGGTGGCACGCGTTGTTAATTTGCTAATTGTTTTTGGACTCAGGAGTCGGGGGTGACTTCGTGGTGAGATCTTTGTTTCTGGTCATCTGTGTTGACCCATTGAACTATCCGTGTAGGTATTCCCTAGGCCCACGCAACGCCTGAAATGCGGCGAAAGCGTCACTGAGCAAGGTGAGTGAAAGGTTATCTGAGCATCTCTAACGTTGTCCATCCTTTTCATGATCGTACCCCTGTCGGTCGACCCAATCGTAAGGATTTGTCTTTATCACTTGTCCCCTTGTCCCACTCATGATCCGCCTTCACACGATCACAGCCATTGCATTCGTGATACCATCACCCTTCATCCGGCCATGGCCACTCTTATCGATTACTCAAACTCGAGAGATGGGCGGCATTATGACACCACTCCAGCCCTACCCCGGCAATGGCGGGCCCTGACCGCGCGATCGTCGTAACAGCCCTGTTCCGTGTCGTGAACACGGTGACTACCGCGTGTGCCAATACAAACGTGTTGAAACGCCTCCACCCGAGACTACCCATGAATCAGAGCATAATCGATATTCAACGCAAGTGTTGGGTGACTTACAAAACCCCAGAGCGCTCGCGCGAGTAGTCTGCCATACTACACACTTGGTCATCACGACTTATCATAGAAGCACAAGCCCAAGATAACGCATCTGATACACAGATTTGAGTTGACTGTCGATTGGTACAGGTACGCGCTATAGTGAAAGGAAGGAAGTAGAGGCTTACTATGCATACGCAGATTTTTAGGTGGAGCACCCGCCAGAAACCACTCTGCGATGATCCCGTGCGAGGAATACTTCCGGGAGATCTACTATGTCCGACGAATCTGATATATCTGGCCAGAAGTGATGCCAACGAACACGTGTCGACTGGGAACTGGGTTCCTGTGCATTTTATAGACATAGCCTGTGGGCCCATCAGTTTATTGCTTGGGCATACCAACGCATCGCCACCCTTCTTGGTCTGCTAACACGCGGCGAGAATCGTGAGCCGTATTTATTTGACGTGTCAGATCTAGATGCGATGCGGTCATACCTACGACAGTGATCTGCGCTTTCTATTCGAGAGACAAAGTCCAGAGAGTGTCCAACGTCGGTGTTCCTCCTGTTCAGATGATGGGATGTCGTGAAACGACATCCATCACTGCCTGGACGGCTATACGTTATCCTATAATAGACAGCGCTGATCCAAGTCTCCCTTCTAGCGTCTCTCATCCTCCATAGCGGCCCGAGAATTAATAAGGTGGCACAACCGCCGGGGACCCTCACAACCGTCCGATCGTCGCTTGATCCCTGGTGCTATACGGCCATTTGGACAGAACGCCTTTGTTCTGATCATCACGAGAGTATCCTAGCTTGGCACATAGCCTTTGTCAACAAAACATTTTGGACTCTATTTTTCCTGATCCAGTTGTATTGCGACGCCCATCTGGATGTTAACTGTTAGTAGACCACGGGAGGAAGGCGATAAATAGCCCACTGCATGTCTTCCTCGACATATAATTGTCTGCCATTCATTGAAGCCATCCCCATTTCGCTTATGGCCACCGACCTATTGTCTGCTTTGGAGCTTGTCGTTCTAAACAACTATACAACCGGTACAGTTACTGAGAGTCTGCAATGATCAATCTAATACGCAGACTCAGTCTTTTTTGTCACAACCATTGGATACGATTATTGTAAGTGATCCCGTGGCTGCAGCTGTCCACTCACCACTGAAATGTCAAATCAAATCCACAGTCCTCACATTTTCCGCCGAAGTATGCTATTCCTTTGAGACCCTTTCATATTTAATTTGTTACCAAGATCGAGTACATTTGGGTATGGGGTTCTCTATCATCATACATCACTGTCCCCAATAATGCTGCAGTGCCGACCCTGGTCCTGGGTTTCTACAATCTTTGTTGTGGTATGGAGTACCACTTTGCTAGCATGGGCCATGTATTCAAGCTCTGGACTCTAATCCAATAGGTCCGTTACGTTGGTCTTTTGTCGGCCATGTAGGTCAAGTTTCAGTACGTTTTTTCAACATCGCTAACTTCAATTCCTGAAGGGCCGGGACGCTCGGTATGTTCAGAGATCAGACCTAGAGTTCATTTCGTTCAACAAGTACATCCTCAGACGGCAGCACCTTTTTTCCTGGTCCTGTAGAAGTAAGTTTCTTTGAATCTTTCCTGTGTCAACCTGACTTGCCACTGATGATTCTGTCCCGGCAGACGTACGTACCCAAGTTTTTCGAGCGAAAAACAGTGCCAACTGTAAAATAGCTGTGAGTATATCCATTATCATGCGGTAACGAGACGTATTTTCAAAGGCTTCGTGATTGATATACTGAGACTTTGGGCGTGCTTAGTGTTCCTTTTTGCTACTGATTGTGAGAAACAATTTGTACCCTGAGCGTGTCTTTCTCTATGTTGACCAAAGACCACAGACGTGATGATTCTGCGGGTTTACACGATGTGGAATCGATCGAGGACGATCCTTTATATCCTTCTCTTCATTTATGTGGTTCAGGTCGGTGCCTCCATCACTGTGGATGGAATCTATGACAATTCCCATCACTTGTTGGGTATGTGCTGTGCAATTTGGATGTCGGTACAATGGCTGATTTTCTCATTCCCAATGCCTCTCAGAGGCAGCTGTCCGAGTTTCCAACTTTTCATTTTGCAATTCCTGGTTTGTCAATCGCCCGCCAATGGTTAACCAGCTTATAGCAGTCCCGCGACTTGCCTTCGCTGCTATGCTGGTAATTCTTGCTGTCGTCCAAACCCTGAAGCAATCAGTAGAAATGTACCAAGCGACGAAGACATGGCAGTTGAACCGCTACATGCAACTACTAGTCAGAGATGGAGTTCTCTATTTCTTTGCGTACGTCCTGATCATTCCCGCAAACATCGCTTCCGCTTATCCTTCCAACAATATCACTAACGCATGTTTCCACACCGTTAGGAACGTTTTCAACCAAACTGTTGCATTGTTCGTTTTCGGGACGGACTTGGTACCGAGTGGTGTTGTCAGTCTCTTCCTGCTAACACTCAGTAACGTAGCACTCTACCCGCTCGCCCCCCGGTTCATCATCAGCATCCGAGAACTATACGACCGTCAAACCAACTGCCACATCGACACCGGGTTCGGGGTGCACTCGGGATTGAAAGCCTGCCCGGACGCCACCGCATCTGCGATGGTGTTCGTCGGTGGGGACCAAGAAACGCAGGATCCCCCTGCGGAAGAGAACACGGAAAGCGCGGACGATGTCAAGGGGGTGGTCGAGGTTCCTAGAGTGCTGGTTCATGTTTGAATGAGCACGCTCGCCGCTTGAACGGCGAGTCACCCATGTTTTGAAAGAAGATGTATCGGAGACCGTGATGACTGTTCGGCCATGGCTCACATGGCAGAACAGGTGTATATTTAGTATCTTTCTTGGACGACATGTACTATTTATATGGACATTGTTCCTTCACAAAATGGTTATCAGCCAAAGTTGCGAGTTATGGTGACCAGGTGACAGCATGTGAGGTCGAATCAACGACTCAGTAGAAGACCACGGGACACCCGAGGCTACCAAATCGTGGACAAGCGCGTTTATCGGACATCCGAGCTTCATCAGGCGCCGCTGAGACGCGTAGTACGCATCGATGTCGCGTGGTATCCGCTACCAGCGACCTTACTTGCTCTAACTTACGTTCGCGAGCATTCGGTGTGACTAAGGGTGGTACTAGCCCAATGTTCTCACGCAAATCTAGTAGAACACTGGCACGACCTGCGCAAATCTCATGAAATGATCAACGTCATGTCGGATACTCCATGATGTTTTTTTTTTTTGACGATCGCATCGCTTAGAAAAGCATACTCCGAATTTTACCAAGGCAGTATACCTTACCGCTCATTTCCACACCAGGCTGATTGAGACTCGACTCGGATAACCCTTTTGCTAGCGACCGTCTGTTCAAATCCAATGGACCGCGAGTATCGTTCTGTGCACCTCTCAAATTCCTTTTTTTCCCGCATCTCCTTGACCTCACCCTGCAGTGCCGTGCGTTCTACCCACTCTGGCCTCGGTTACCGGCCTATATATTGTGTCTATATTGCTTGATCCAGTCTGCAGGCACGACGGGCTCATGGCGTATGAATTCCGTCGGGTTTTGTTACGGTGCGTTTATTAACGTCTTCCTCACCTACTCTTTGTCCATTCTTATCATTTGGTGCCTCGCAGCGGCCTGTTCCTTGTTTTCGCCAGGGATTGGATGACGACGATGGAATATCCGTCGCTCTTTCTTTTAGGCTGAACGGGCTGGCAGGTTTTGATATTCAGAGTAGTTACTCCAGTGTCGGGAAGAAAGCCCAAGACCCAGATCGAGGTTCGTAACAACACGCCCGTTCTTTCATCGATTTACAAGGGTGTCCAACTCGAACACATCGCTGTACAAGGCGCACGCATTCGACCGGACACCCAACCGCTCCGAGTTCAAGGTAGGAGTTTCATTTCTTCAAAATATATATCAGTGGGACTGACATCAGCCATTAGATCCGGCATAATTAGGGTACCGAGCTGCGACGATACACTACTTGTCTAGACGTAGCTCTGCGCGCCACCGACATAATCGTATATGATCATCAACGTGTCTTGGGGTGTTCAGCTGCTTTTGGTCCTATCCACGATCAAACTGCTGTATAAAAGGACAAACGAACCCAGGTATCGCTCATCTAAGCATCCCTCTCGACCGACTCCAAACGCTGACATGTACTCGATACAGCAACACCTGGATATGACACTACAGGAGATCTTCAGTGGGTTTGCCTATTGATACATGTGCCAGGACCCAGACTACACCCGCATCCCCGTCAAAACCAGTGTGCACAGCAAGGTGAGCTTGTGCTGAACCGGGCACGCCTGCAACCGACGTGATGGATCTCGATGCCAGCACCAATCGCCCCTGGTTCGACCCCTGGCCCCCTAGGTAAGTTCAGTTGTCGACACTTGACAGGCGCCTCGTTTCACCTCGCATCCCCCACACACATATTTTGATGCAAACTGAAACCCAGGGTGTTAATCTGTCTCAAGTTTGAGAATGAGGAAAGATGGCGACCCGCCAACCAGATTCATGACAACAGGAATAAAAGCACGGGAGACTGTTCTCATGATGTACGTTCCGTCCTCGATAGCATCGCACATTCAAGTCTATATTCGCCATGGTATTCCACTTCGCCCTCATCTTCAGCTTCTCCTTCGTTTCTGTTGTTATGGCGGAATCCTTCTTCGGAATGACTTGGGCCAACTTGTCCAGTACGAACAACGTGTGTTATTGCTCTATTTCCTGATCCCATCTTTTTTTTTTGAAAATTCAACAGGAACGCATTTTCTCCGTTGCTGCCGATGTCCAAATTCCAGCTGCACTCACGAAGCCGGTCCATGCTGAACAGGTAGCCCAAGCTGAAGCTTTTGTCGGTTTCGACTTCCATACTTTTCCCCAATGCGACACCTCTCTTGTAATTGGCCTCACCACTCGTACGTTTATTCACGGCCAACTTACCGAGGGTGAGGAAGTGTTAATTAAACCATACTTTTCAATTTGTCTGATTCTTTTTTGTCTGATACCTAGCCTGGTACACGTCGAATAGTTTGAACGTGGGAGCCTCTTTTAGGCGCACCTACCTGGAAAACGTCAGGATCTCTGTTGGAGACGTGGTCCATATCGAGGCCAGTGTGTTTTGGGCAGATTCTCCCCAAACTGGCAGGGTGTGGGTCACGAACAAAAACAATGGGAATCGCACTCTCGTGGATGTCTACCCCGACAAACCGTTCTGTGGAACCAGCGTAGGATGGGCCGTTGCAGGTGTTGATGGGGTAACATTCCCCAATGTTTCCACGATTTCCTCTACGCAGGCTCAGGCAATGGGTACTGGACAGATGGATCCTTATGGTCCCCGGCAAGACAATGTTTTCAGTGATCACCTATATGTCAATGCCGTCGTCACTGGGCAAGATTCACTTGACTTTCACTACATAGCCAATCCCTAAAGAGGGGAGAGGGAAACTCGTTGGTTACTCTTGTAGTAAACATTGAGATACTTGCGAGTAGGACTTACCATGACTTTTCCAATTGTTGCATGTAAATTTCGTTTAGCCCACGGTCCATGATCCAAACAACTCAGTGAGAGTGTCGCGACCATCATGACTATGTTGTTCACGCTCGACTATGCCTCGATAGACCACCCCAAGTCCGTACTCATCGTTCCAACGCCCAACCGCGATGACTCACTGCCAAACTGTAGATGGAAAAACCTCGCACCACTGTCCGACTTTACCAACCTCCACACCACCCAAGTACGTCCTCCTCCCATTATTCCTTGCCTTGCAATCCTGTGACCCCAGACAAGAACACCCTCCAAATCCGCCGCCGCCGCCACCACCACCACCATAACCCCAGCCTACGCCGCCCTCAAAGAAAAACGCGCATGGGACCTGGCCATCGCACCCGCCAAATCCCTCCCCATGCAAAGCCTTCATGCTCTACATGTCCGGCGGCGGCGTACAGATCTTTAGCATGGGCATCGTCCTCATGTTGCTCGTCTCGCCCGTCAAGAATATCGCTGGGATGCACGCAGCGTTCACACCGTTCTTGCCCACCACCACGTCGTCGTCGTCGTCCTCCGGCACAGCACTCCTCCCCCAAAAACTCGT
>JBBPTB010001098.1:0-10923 GCA_038093875.1 Boletus tylopilopsis
AGTTATTCGAAATATGGGTTGTACTCCCTGAGTTGGCCACCCACATGTAAAATTCAATGTGCTCATCAATTCCCTCATATGTATCATCATAATTTACATCATATATGTCAGTGTGGTAAGTTGCACTCTCCTTGTCCATCATTTGGACTTCTTCCTCATTCTCCTGTACATCTTGTACCTGTAATGTAGCCACTGTTGTAGGCTTGATGTCCATAGTCAGTACAACTTGTGCCTGTTGCGTATGTGGTCATTTAGATGGCCCCTTGCCATTTTTGATCCAACAGTCATCTTCTGTGTGTCCAAATTTATGGCAATGCATACATTTGGGCTTCCCCTTATGGTGACATTTGTTGGTTGTGTGGTTGTCATAGCTGCAAATCTCACACTTTTGCCTGAATTTCCTTTTTGCCCCTTTTGGCACTGTGCGTGTGAGCAGCGACTGTCCTTTCTTCTTCCCTTTTCACCTTCACCATTTGTCTGCTAACATAGCAGTAAGTTTCAACTATCACCAATGAGGTACCATCTCCAGCATGGAGACTTCCAAAATAGGATTGAGTAAATGTCTGCCATGATTGAGGCATATTCATTAGCATGATGTTTTTGAATATGTCATTGCTTATTGGATTTCCCATATTGGTAAGGATTTTCCTGAGCTGCTTCAATTCATTGATCTGGTATGCTCATTGATTCCAGACACTTCACATTGAGCAGCTCTTGTTTGGCAATCAAAGTGGTTTGCATCCCCCTTGTCTGGTGAACGGCATGTAGATTAGACCACATTTCTGTAGCTGTATTAGCCATGTTAACATGATCTGTTTGCTGATCTTCAATATTTGCCAGAATTAAGGTTTGTGCCACTAGGTCACCTTCTTCCCACACTTCCTTTTCCTCAGCTGAGGCAAGTATGGGATCAGGTTGCAGCGTCATCCCATGCACATACCCAAGGACCTTGTGCAATCTCAGAAACTTTTCCATTCTAAGCTTCTGTCATATCCATGCAAACCCCATCAACTCCGACCAACTCCGACCCTATTTTGACCAACTCCGACCCTACTATATCCAACTCTGACCCAACTCCACTTCGGACTCCTGTCCACCTCTGAGTCAGACCTCCGATATCTCCATATAGTATAGCACACTTCCATAATGTCTTACAGCTCTCGAGTACAGCCCTCTGGCCTTCGGTTATATTCTACCCTCCATTGCGTATTACTCATCCTCCTTCATTCCTCGATGTGATGTCCATCGCCCCTCTTCATAGTATATGCTCCACACTTCTGGTCCGGAGTTCACCTGGACATTGGTATATAACCTTGTAGATACTCTTGCTGTACTTCAGTCTGAATATTAACCACAACTAATCCTCTTCTCATCCAGAATCCCTCTCTCTCTCTCTCTCTCCCTCTTTCCTTCTCTCCTCCAAAATACTAGGACCCGGGACTGGGCAAGGGCGTGACACATAAGTCCTGTGCTGATGTCCTAAACCCCTCTGATGTCCGATGCACAACTCTGATCATATGTAACTCCGATATTCCTGCGCTTTCGGACCTCCAGCCGGACTTGAAGTGGAGGATCTGTGTTGTAACAGCTTCCAAGCATGCCAATTATTATCCTTGAGTTGCTTGACTTTATATGAAGACAACATGCCAAGGTTTCTCTCCTTTCCTTTCCTGCTGACTAATGTGCCTGGCATCATTACACCGGCTTGGCTTGCTTTGGATGTTGCCATCCTCAGCTAATGTTTATAGATTCACCTAAGTCTTGTTCTCTGTAGCATACTCAGGGCTTGATAACCTGTTGAGTAGCTTACTATAGTTAGTTGTGTCACACTATATGTCACATGGCAGAGGCAGAGATTGTGACAGTGATGGATCATATTCAAGATCAAGATTATTTAATCAGTTACAATCTCATCAATATATACTTTTATTTTACACTCTGATTGCTCAGTTTGAAGCCAGGAACTCGGCTTGCTGAATCATTGCCCCAACACACCCCCTTCAGACTTGAGTCTACTCTGCTTGGACTTTACATCAGGAAAATGGGGTGGCACAGATATGACCAGATAGCTTAGTTCAGCTTTAATAATATTAATATTGTTATGCTTGCTGTGAGCACATGCCCAAGCGGAATAAATGCTAGTTGAGAGGAGGTCGGATCAATAGTAGACTGAAGGCAAACCTTGTGCACTGTGAGCAAGAGGCCCAGCAAAGTGCATGTACTGTACACAAGAGTAAGGCCGACGACCAGCTAAGGTGTGACCTATGACAAGCTCGACAACTAAGGTGAGTGAGGAGTGCTTGGAATGATAGTGAGGTCAAGAGGGACGAAGTCTTGACATCCTTTCACCAGTACACCAGTAAAGCAGGTAGATTGCAAGGGCACATTTAAGTGCAGGGAGTATTGCAGTGATACAGGCATAGAACTAGCTTAGCGATCTCTAGCTAGTACTCTGGGTCTTTATACTATACCAGAATGGTGCACAGACCATCTGGGCTAAGGGTGTCCTCCTAATGAGGAACAAGGGCCTTCCCACATCAGGAAGGGGGCAAAGGGCAAATGAGATCCCGCTGTCAAGAAGAGTGGAAGCAGATTGCATAGGATCAACAGGATCAAACAGGAAGTCAAGGTGAAACGTGAACCTTGACTGACACATGCCCTAGATGGCTAAAGGGTCCATCGGGCATACATGGCTGGACAGAGGGTCAAGAACAGTGCTCCGCAGCAAGGGGGAATACTATGGTAATAGGATCCACTGTCCAGGTGTATGAGGATCAGCGAGCAGTGTGACAGTGGATCAGGAACATATCCTAGCTGCAATGGGAATACTCTCATCCATTTGGCAGTACAAGGGTCACCTAGTGACCAAGACTCATAGTGAGTCATGCTCCAGATCTAGGCATTGGGAGTGGGGGTACATGAGTGGCCGTTAGCAGACAACGGCAAGTCTGTGGTATACTCCTCCATGAGTACTGCATAGGTGAGCTCCCAGAGCTCCCTAGGGTGGAAGGTGTCTGCCAGGCCTTCGGGTCATAAGTGTGTCCCGTCTGTCAAGGGGCAAAGGCAAAGAAATGAAGAAAACAAACAGTGGTTCTGGCAGGTCTGGTCTGGCAACCAGGGAAAACCATCACAAATATAATTTGATAAATCACTACAATCAAAGTGTCATCAAAACATGATGGTAATCTAGTATAAGGAAGGCAAAAATATGATAATGTTATATAATCTCTGACAGGCATTTTGTAGCCCTGTCAGATTAGTACCAGTGTGCCAAAGGACCTGTATTTGAGTATCATTCTAGTCTCTACAGATCACTGATTGCAATCACCCATTCTTCCTTGCATTTCTTTGTCCCTTCCCCACTCTTGATGTTGCCCATCATCTCCTTGATTCTTGACCATATAAGTGATCCTGCTGACCTTGGAGTTGGCACCATTGAATGTGATCACATTGTGAATCATAAAGTCCATGTCAGCCTCGAAACCTCTATTGAGTCATACTTGTTATCCTTCCTAGGAATTGTTACACTTACTGTGGGATGTCATCTTGTGACTGTCTGAGTTGACAGAGGGCGAAGTAAAGAGTAAGCAGAGAACTTGCAAGGATGAGGATACCACCAAGTATATAGATGCTCATTTGATAAGGTGACAGGCTGGGCATAGCAGAGTCTGAGGCTGCCTCCACACCTGTACTAGCCTAAGAGCTAGAAGGGCCTATTGGAAGGCAAGTGGTCCCAGTTCCACTCAGATATGGTTGTGCACAGTCAAGCCTTGCTTGGAACAAGTGAGGGAGAGTTGAGTGAGAGGAGACAAGTTTAACATAGTGTGAATTGCATAGAACTAACTTGGGAAATCCTACTGTTACAGGAGGTCTTATATACAATGCAGGATGGTGCATGGACCATCAAGAAAACAAGGGCATTGCTAGCAACAGTGAGAAGAGTAAGAGTCAATGGAGTTCTGCTGTCAGGAAGAGCAGAATGACAAGGAAGAGCAGAATGGAATGGGATGGAATACCAAGGTAACTGTACATGTCAGAGCATGACATGCAGCAATACAGCATTGCAGTTGGGAGTAGTGATGTGCTGGACCCAGCTTTGAGCCCTTCAAGGCCCCAAGCCAAGCTGGGCCATGCCTGGCCCCACACAATAGGGCCTACAGCCTGGGCTTCAATTTGCACAAGCCCTAGGCCAGAGCCTGAGGTTAGGGCCTGATTAGTAATTACCATGAGAATATTTTAGCCTCCTGCATGTTTTGTATCCATACTACCACTGAAATGAACACCAACACCAGTGACAACATACCAACTCAACCAAAATGGGCAACTGTTCCATCAGCCTGGCTCAGAGATGCTGAGAATGCAGCAACACTTGAGCTTCGCTCACACAAAGCAACCAAATCAGGCAGATTGCATGCTGGAAACAGTATGCCCACCTCACCTGTCCTCACTGATGATGGTTCACCCCAACCATCTGTCCCTTCAACATCTGTGGGCCAAAAGCACAAATGGGCAAACAATCCTGACAAGCCCACCACTAGCAGGCTCTTTGACTCAGATAATGAGGCAGCACAGCTGTCCAGGTCAGGGAAAGGACCAGGTATGCCATTCAGTACTGTCATGTCATGTTGTTGCTTTACTGACCAACATGACATGTTCCAGTGAAACGTATAGCCACTGGCATCAATGTTTCATCTTCATTATCCACTGGACAAACAGATGTCCATGTCATTGACATTGACAAGCCTCAAAAGGTTCATTGAGAGCAACGAGGGCATGATATTGACCATTTTTTTGATGAACCTTTCACCTGTGATAGTGATGGCAAGAAGTGTTGAAAATGCAAGTGTTGTTACAGTTTTCCCTGGTTGCCGGACTGGACCCGCTGGAACCCCTGTTCATTTTCTTCATTTCTTCACCATTGCCCTTGATGGATGGGACACACTTATTACCTGAAGGCCTGGCAGACGCCTTCCACCCTAGGGAGCTCTGGGAGCTCACCTACGCAGTACTCATGGAGGAGTACACCACCGACCCGCCATTGTCCCCTAATGGCCACGCCACCACCTGAGGGGTAACCCTGGACCCTCAGCCTCACGACACTACCACGAGGGCTAACCCTGGACCCTAGCCCTTGCGACACCACCTCGCTTCTGATGCCTAGATCTGGAGCATGACTCATGATGACGCTCGGTCGCCATCACGACCCTTGTACCGCCGAACGGATGAGAGTATTCCCATTGCAGCTAGGATATGTTTCCTGATCCGCTGTCACTACACTCGCTGATCCTCGTACACCCGGACAGTGGATCCTATTACCATAGTATTCCCCCCTGCTGTGGAGCACTGTTCTTGACCCTCCGTCCAGCCGTGTACGCCTGATGGACCCTTCTTGCCATCTAGGGCATGTGTCAGTCTAGGTTCATGTTTCACCTAGACTTCCTATTTGATCCCGTTGATCCTATGCGATCTGCTTCTGCTCTTCTTGACAGTGGGATCCCATTTCACCCTTCATCCCCTTCCTGATGTGAGAAGGCCCTTGTTCCTCATTAGGAGGACACCCTTTGCCCAGATGGTCTGTGCACCATTCTGGATGGTATATAAACCCCAGAGTACTAGCTAGAGACCTTAAGCTAGTTCTATGCCTGTAGTCAGGCTCACGCCTGCATCACTGCAACTGTCCCTGCACTTAAGTGTGCCCTTGCAATCTACTCGCTTTACTGGTGTACTGGTGAGAGGACATCAAGACTTCGTCCCTCTTGACCTTCGCTATCATTTCAAGCACTCCTCACTCGCCTTAGTCGTTGAGCTCATTGTAGGTCACACCTTCATTGGTCATCGGCCTTACTTTGTGTACAGGATGCGCACTCTGCTGGGCCTCTTGCTTGCAGTGCACAAGGTTTGCCTTCAGTCTACTATTGATCCGACCTCTCTTCGACTAGTGTTTATTCTGCCTGGGCACGTGCTCACAGTAAGTGTAACAAGTGCTGCTCATAAGTTTCCTTTTTTTTTCTACTGGCCTTAACAAACATTGATATCCATAGGAAATGTCTTGTCACTGAGATCTCAACCCTCTGTTGGCATATGCAATCCTGCCATTGTGTATGCATAATTTTTTGATCTCTGCATTGTGTACTAATGTCAAGAGAAAGGCTGAGTATCTAAAATGGGCAGAAGAAAATGAATTCATGTCTATGCTTCTGAATGATTGAAAAGTGCAGAAAGACCAGATGCAAAGTTTGTGTCAAAGTCAACTTGATGGCCATCTCCAGCCAACTCTGCCAAAGTTCAGTGATGAACATTTCTGTGCTGCCACTGTGGAATGGCTTGTAAATACTGATCAGGTGATGCAAACCAAGTCTAGATCCATCTGTTGGGCTCATCCTTTACCAGCCAATATCTGCTCTCCAGCACCCATCATTCAAGAAAATGATTGATATTGCCATGCTAGCAACCAACAGTGTTAAGATTCCAAGTCACAAGTATATGTGTACACTCACTGTTGATATATTTAAGGAGAATATGGTAAAACTATGGTCGCAACTGTTGGTAAGATTTCTGTATGTCAAGTATACAATGTATTCTACTGTGACTCATTTATAGAGTGATGCCATCAAAGGCCAGATAAACCTAATATGTGACGTGTGGCAAGCTTCAAACATGGATGCATATTTTGCAGTCACTGGATCATGGATGCAAGAACCTTTGCTAGGAATCTGGGAGGTGAAAACAGTACTTCTGGGCTTTGTCCAGATGAACACTGTGCATGATGGTGTTCAATTGGGACAAGCATTGTTCAAAGTTGTTGAGCACCTTGGTGTCATGCATAAGGTAAGGTTATCAATTTTCACACTCTGGCTACTATGTTAACTCAATGCTGCAGATTGGCCATGTTACTTGCAACAACACTAGCAATATGGACACCATGGCATGTGAGTTTGGGAAATGAATTGAACAGGCAACTGGCCAAAAGTGGGATGCACAAAAGAGATGAGTTTGGTATGTTGACACCAGTCATTTTGTTTATGCCTGACTCATTAATGTATACAAAGCTATCTTGCCCACATTATTAATTTAGCTATGCAAGCATTGCTGTGTGCTCACAGTCAGTCCAAAGAATATGATGCCATGGATCCTGAGGCAGAATTAGTGGTGGAGCACATGGGCCAGTGTGATGAGATTGGAGTAATATGCTCAATTTGTGTCAAGGCACATCCCATTCATTCAATGTCACCAGGAACACCCTGATGAAGAGAATCCTGTTTAGGAGTGCTTGTCTGCCCAGTGCAAGCAATTGTTTCAGACAATTCAACAATGGGATACCCCAAACCATCCACCATGACAGTCCCCACTTCCACTTATTCTTGACATGCTGGTCTGATGGTTGTCAACATATGTAATGCTTGATCATGCAGAAAAACTCAAAGATGATGTTGATATGTTTGTGCATGAAATTGCTGGTGTTGAGAAGGATTGAGAGAGATGTAAAAAGCTTCAGGATCTCCAACTGATGGATGAAGAGTGGGGCTGTGTCTCACTTTTACTGGGTCTACTCACCAAGTCTGAATATGCTCAGCAATCCTTTGCTTCCAATAGTGGCCCTGCCACTCATCTTGCTCTCCCAGCTGTTGAATCTTTGCACAAGGCATGGCATACACAGAGCATGAAGGCAGAATATATAGATTTTTGGCCTGCACTCAAAGCTGGTGTCAACAAGATTGCAGACTACTATGAGAAGACAGCTGATTCAGATGTGTATATCATGGCAATGTGTACATTGCCATAATGGTTAGTGTAGCTGCCATTTGCTTACAATTTTTAGTGCTCAATCTGATTCAAAAGTCAAATCATATATGCAAGTATTGGGGAAGAGACATGCATAGTGATGCAATGAAACATGCAGTGGAGTTGGTGTGCTATTGTCACAGTAATGGGTGCTTAACGCTGTTTGCTGATCCACTATAGTACAAGGAATGGTATCTGGAACTGAATGGTGCTGTTGTTGTCAAGCTGGTGAAGCCCCTTAAGTCTATGGCAGCATATGGCAAGATCAGTCAGTTGTAGTGGGAGCTGTTGGATGAAGATAATGAGAATGTGTTACCAAGTTCTTCAATGCACAGTGATCCTCAACAACCATGGCTGCAGGAATTCCATGATTACCTTAACTCAAAGGATCAGCTTGTGCCTAATATGTCAATCATACAATGGTGGGGACTCAATGCAGTGAGATATCCAGTGTGGAGCTTGCTAGCTTGTGATTATCTCTCAATAATGGCAACTTCAGTGTCAAGTGAATGTGCTTTCTCGTCATCAGCTATTACTATCACCAAACAATGCAATCAACTCAATGCTGATATCATTGAAGCACTTCAATGCCTCAAATGTTATATCCAGTGAGATTTGCTTTTCCATGAGTCCCAGGATCCCTCTGTGTTGTCAGAGTATGATAATGAAGATCCAGGTTCCTCTCAAGATGATGAAGAGTTGGTTCTTGAAGCAGATGGCCTGGGTAGTGATATTGGGTTATTGATTTTGGAGTAGCACTCAATATGTCACTGTCACCTACATTACTTGCATTCTATTACTACCATATAGCCAGGCCCTGGGCTCAAGCCAGGCTGGGCCATAGGCCCTAGCAAGCTGTCAATAGGGGCTTGGGCTTCAGTTTGTCAAAGCCTAAGCCCTCAAAAGCTGGATCTAAGCTGGGGCTTTTGGGCTGGTCTGGGCTTGGAACAACACTAGTTGGGAGGGATTAGAAAGACATCAGATGGGGTTGGAAGCTCCATCATGAGGAGAAGATAAGTCTGAATGAAGAAAGGAAAAATAAACAGTATCAGGAAAACTGTAACATTAGCCCCTCTCTAAGGGGTGAAGTCCCATCTTCAACCACAACTGTTCCCTCTCTTCCTCCTCCCTTTCCTCAGAAATCCCCCTCATTGGTCTCATAATTGTTACATTTTGCCCCTTTTCCCTCTTTTCTTTTCTTTCCTTCTGATACTCTCTTCTCCAGACACCCCTGTGACTACCTGATATACCCTCAGACCTTCGTTTTCATGCATGGCTTCCCTTGACGCCCTGCCTTCTCCTTTGCTGCTGACTAAGCAAGTCATATGACCCTTCCAGTTGCCTTCATAACACTGTGACACTTGGCCAAGTGTCTTCAAGTCCCTGCTGACCAAGCAGATCACATGACCTCTCTTCTAGAACATTTGTCCTGTAGCACCACTTGGTGACTTGTCTTTGAACTCATGCTGACTAAGTGTCACATGACCCTTCCACAATGTTCCTTGACCTTCTATCCTTTCTTAGTCATCAAACCACTGTTCACTATATACATGTATTCGGCCCCTGGTGGCCACTGTGGTGATGGTGACTTGTGGGTTTTTTTCGCACAGGTCATGGTCCATGAGGCGTGACAGTGGTGATCCCACAAGCGGCAATACATCCCCCCTCGATCAATGTATTCCCGTTCAAACACAACGCAACGAACAGCACAAGCGTGGGGTGATGGGCCGTGATGATGCGTGTGCACGTCACTGGCAAGGGAGGGACAGGGGCACGCTGCTCTGCCTCTCTTGTCTCGAATGCTCCCACTGCTCATTCCATCCCATCCCCATCATTCCCATTCCCATTCGACCCCACTCCATCCGATCAACTGGGCGATGACAACGATGACTGGCCATGTTGACAACAGTGCATTGTCCATGTTGACAACAGTGCATTGTCCATGCCCAATGCCAATGCCCCACTCAACATCGACGCCAACCCCACCAGTGATGAATCCCCCACCACACCCAACTTGAACATGGGCGTCCCATCCAACACTGACCTTGACACCACCGCTGCCAACGCCGCCACCAACGGCCCCACTGTCACTGTCCCCACCGCCGCCTTGCTGATGGATGCACTGCCTGAGCCCAAGCCTGGAAGGATGAGTGACGGTCAGGGGATCAGACCTGGCATTGCCGTCATTCAGCTGACGCTCAAGAGGAGAGCGATCGACGGCCACAAACGGTCCATCGTGCACGAGACGTGTGAGGTGCCATACGAGGCGAATGACCTGTGAGTGGACCTGGCACACACGAGCATCTGGCAGCACAGAATGTGACTGATGGCGTTTGCCAACAGCAAAGGCAGGCATTGCCAGGAGCTCCTCATGATGGTCCAGCGCCAGGCTGAGAGGTGGCCATATGGCAATGCCAAGTGCCAGCTCAGCTTGAAGATGAACATGGACTGGATGCGCCGCATCCTCCTCAATCCCACATTTGGCTTCACGAAGGAGACAGAGGTCATCTGACCCCTCTCTCCTCTCTGTTATGCTTACTGCAAGCTTGTGCCCAGGCGGAATAAACACTAGTCAAGGAGAGGTCGGATCAATAGTGAGCCGAAGGCAAACCTTGTGCACTGCAAGCGGAAGGCACAGCGGAGTGCGCGTCCTGTACACAAAGTAAGGCCGACGACCAGCTAAGGTGTGACCTACGACGAGCTCGACTCAAAGGGGCGAGCGAGGAGTGCTTGGAAAGAGCGCGAGGTCAAGAGGGACAAAGTCTTGACGTCCGATGACCAGTACACCAGTGAAGTGAGTAGATTGCAAGGGCCCACCTAAGGGCAGCGACTATTGCAGTGATACAGGCGAGAGCCTGACTACAGGTGTAGAACTAGCTTAAGGGTCACTAGCTAGTACTCTGGGTCTTATATACTAAACCAGAATGGTGCACAGACCATCTGGGCAAAGGGTGTCCTCCTAATGAGGAACAATGGCCTTCCCCCATCAGGAAGGGGGTGAAGGGCAATACCTGAATGGCAAGATGGCCATCAGGGCTAATGGGATCCCGCTGTCGAGAAGAGCGGAAGTGGATCACATAGGATCAACAGGATCAAAAAGGAAGGATAGGTGAAATGTGAACCTATCCTGACATAATGCCT
>JBBPTB010001099.1:0-10917 GCA_038093875.1 Boletus tylopilopsis
CTATCCAGCAGACCCGAGGGACGTCACCTACCACTCGCCCGGCTCTGTGGACGCCCGAAACTGGTGTTTGTGTAGAGACCTCACCGCGAAGAGTAACCACACCGCTTTGTCGTCTCCGCGAGCGACGTTCGGGTACAGTGGAAAGACGGTGTCCTATTTCCTCGCCTGACGCTTTTTCTCTAAATGTCTCCCGTTCGGACTTGCACAAAGAGAGTGTTACTTGTACGATGCTCGTTGGGTCCGGCAGATCGTGAGTCATCCATCTTGGATCGTCAGGAGGACCATCGCCGTCCGGTACGCGTCTCAAAGGGCTTCAGGCTGGCGGAAACCACGCTCGGTCGGGCCTCTCTCTCTGCATCTGGAGAAGAACATCATCGATCAGAAAGGAGGATACATAATTATACCGCGCTCTCCAATGTCCGCCATCGTCAGTCTCTCGTCGCGTGCACCATCGGGCAGGGCTTGAAAAGCAGACGACAACGTCCATCGAACCATTGTTGTCGTCATCCCGTTGTCGCTTTCGCTTCCGCATCGTCTCCGAGTCCGATTACTTATCAGCGGCGCCCATGCGTCCCAGGACCTGCTACCGAGTCCGCGCCGCGATCATTAGCCACCCTCTTCAAGTGACTTCTCCATTCAACCAACCCCACCCCGTCATGCGCGTCCCATCCTTGCTCGTGTGCTTCGCGCGTTCTCCCTCGGCTTTTCCGCGGCTGCGGTGGTCATTGTCCCAAATGTCGGTGACTCGGAACTTTCACCACTCATAGGTATGCCTTTGCACGCTGTCCGAGCAAGTCCAAAAAAAAAGGGTTGATGATAACACCAACAAGGGCAAATTATGGATTTTACGACTCTCGAGACGCCAGGGACCCTCGGTGCAAAAGTCGGTGACCTAGATGTACCGGTCGACGTGTAGGATGGCAGCCGTTTTTTTTTGGAGAGAGAGGCAGACGTCTTCAATGAGGTCGCAACTGAAGCGTCTGAATGGCTCTCGCTGGAGCGTTACCAAGACCGGCTCAGACGCTTGTCCGACGTTTCGACAAGTCGTTTTCGTGGTGCATGCCCCTGTATGTTTTGCATCCCATCCTCGTTCGTTTACATCGTATATCCGTTTGGCTGCATGTCGGGATGATGGCGTAGTTCCAACTAGGCATGCATGCCTAGCTGCCAATGATGCCTGCACGGTGACATCCAGGACTGACACCATGCATCATCCGAGTCGTTCGGGAAGGACATGGATTGTCTTTGTAAAAGTGGCTTCTGCATGAGGGCAAGAGGGACGCCGACGACGCTCAATTTTTTTTAACCAATAGACCGTCCGGGTACGCACGCAGCGAGATATCAATCAGAGAAAAAAAAGCACGATCACCCACCCTGCTACTCTACCCCAACAGCACCTCCCTGTTCTAATTACATTTATTTAAAATGAAAAATGAAAACGTGTATGCATTCCGTACGAGCGAGAGAGACATCATGCATCAGTGCCGGCAATACACAGACGAGACCGACGCGCAGGCGCCTTGCAGAGCAACAAGGGAGATCCGGGAGTCGAGGATCCTCTAGTTCTGCACGAACCCTTTGCCAGCATACCCTTCCGACGCGATACCTGGCCGTGCAGAAAGGGCGTGAGCGACCCTACATCAACAACGCGAGACAAGAAGCACCTGTAATCGGATCCAAGTTTTGTTCCCGCGCACGTTCGTTGGACGCTTCTTGCCATTCGCGCGAGAGCGTCTTGGGTGGTGGTGGTGCTACCACATCGCGTCAGTCTCCCCATACACACACACACTAATAATAAAAAGGTCACAAAACGCACCCCGCAAACGAACAGCCCACGAAAGGAACCCAGCCACGCCCACCAGACCCATCGTGCACACAAACACTTTTAGACCTTGACCGGGCGGACTGACGGGCGTCCGTGGACCGTGTGGACCGAATGCGACGTAGTAGGCTATTGTGTCCGCGCGCGTGCGTGCGTGCAATGTGTTGGGTCACTACGTCACGTTGTTGGAAAGCGTTGTCGCGACAAGACACGCACCAGCTTTTTTCTCGTCTACTGACAGTGCTTTCCAATCTTTTTTCTGAATCTCTTCGAGCTGTCTCTGGAGGCTCGCTTGATCGGTTGTAGAGAGCTTTTCCCATTGCGCTTCGACGTTGCTCAAAGTAATGAGCATTCCCGCGCTCGGAGAGGGCGCAGCCGTACTGAGACGCCGGAGCGCGAGACGGGCGGTTGGGCGCGCTACTCGGAGAGCCTGCATAGAGGAAAACAAGGAACGGCGAGCAATGGGTGAATGGTAATGGAGAACAAACGTCGACTCAAAAAAACAGTCAGGCCAGCCGTGCGAAAATATTCGGGCCGAACCGGGACAACACGATTGTATCGAGATTGAGATTACAACGGGCCGTGCAAGAAAAACAGAAAATATAGGACAGGAAGCGTAAAAAACATATGTGGCACGCAAAAAAAAGAGGAGACATATTCAACGACTATCAATACAAGGGGAGAGATATCTCCACCCCCCGCCTTCAAATGCCTTCTGCGCCAGCCTGAACGCCAGGGCAATCACGGGAAATGTGTCTGATGGGTTCCGTGAGTAAACGAGTTTGGCGACGAAGGTAGACACGCACCCCTCGGAGCCACACGTGTAGCAAGCGCGCCTCTGGGGCTGAGGGCAATCCCGGCTGATGTGGCCCTATAAACACACTCATGAGCACCTCCTCACCACCGAGCAACGACATCCCACGCACGATGGCAGAACAATTGTAGCACTTGGACCCTTGGACGCAGTCACGCGACAAATGGCCTACCCCGCCACACGAGTAGCTGCACGGATCGCCGTTCAACATCGCGAACCAATCGACCCGGGCAGGATGACGCACCAAGTTTTACCTCCCCCGCCAAACGCACCATAACCTCCTCCACTGCCACCATACCCAGAATTCGCAGCACCATCGGGACACGCACGCGCGATATGGCCAATCTTGCCACAGCGGTAGCACTCCTGGCCAGAAGACGCACCCGTGGTGGCCCAACCGCTGCCACCGCCACCACCTGCACCTGCCTGGGGACAGTCACGCGACTGGACGCCAAAATGTCAACGCGTCCGGTTGGGGGAGAGAGAAAAAAGGACGACGACGCACGATGTGACCTTCCTGACCGCACTTGTAACAAGACTTGGCCTTTTGTTCCATCGCACAATCGCGGGACACGTGGCCTTCCATCCCACCTATATGCACGTTGTCGTCAGTCTCAGTTCGTTCGAACAACAGCAAAGCGACTCACAGTTGTAGCTGAGACATGAAAGCGACGCGACGCCATAACGATGAGCAACGACCCCCCTCCACAAAGATCAGACATTACCATGTAGGCGTGCCAGCTTTAGGGCAGTTGGCAGCTTGATGGCCGACTGAATGACAGTGTCGCGACGCACAAGCCAACGATCAAATGGTGTCATTGGTCACATTGGTCATCGGTACGATATAAGGCGAAAAAAAAAAAGAACACAGCGGTCCACGTCAGCACCGCTCAGCAACACGGATGATAGATGTAGATAAAAAAGGGATGGGTGGAAAGGCAAGACGAAACAACACGAAAACGCCACGCACAGCCTCCACAATTGAAACATCCTCGGGCGCCCGACATCATACGGTCTTGTTCAGTAACACCTGCGACTAAAAAAAAGGAGGTTAGAACGACGACGACGAGCTCGTCCTCCAAGTTGTACGCCGACGACGACTGGCGTACTTTTTCTTTTTCCCTTTTCTTTCTTTCTTTTCCGAGATTGAGGACCAAGACAGAAGAGGAGTAAAGAGGGAAAAAAAAGGATCACACGGTGCACAGTCGTACACGTGCTCAACACGTGCCCTACTTTTATTAGATTCCCCTGTCCTTGTCCTTGTCTTTGCCTTGCTCGCTCTTCTTCTCCTTCTCCTTTTCCTTCTCGTCACCACCCTCTTCCATCTCCGTACGTCCAATCGTCGCCTTGTTGTCCACCAACGCATGCAGCGCGATCACCGCTCGCAACAACGTGCTCAAATACACCACCAACAACTCGTCGTTGGTGCTCGACGTAAAACTCTGCGTCAACACCGCACCGCTCAGATCCGGGAGCAAATTCAGCGCGTCCTGTAAATGATATATAATCTGGTGGTTCACCGGCAATTTCCCGCTCGCCACGTCCAACAGATAGCTGTGCACGTCGCGCAGCCGTGTCTGCAGACCCTGCAACGATGCCAGCTGCTCGCTTACCCGCGTCGCGAGCGTCGTCGTCGTCGAATCCTTGATGTCCCGCAGGAGATGCTCCACTCCAATCTCTTCGGATTCTTCTGCATCGATCGCCGAGGGAACGTGGAGAAACGTTTTGCGCGTCTCCGTGCCGTCCTACGAAGAAGCGTCAGCGAGTACCGAGGACGCGAAAAGGACGATCCCCGCGTACGTCTTTGATTTCTTCGACGGCGTAATAGGCGTCTGTAGGAATCCCGACCGTGTCGGGCCGTACGTCGACGATGACCATAACCGGCTTGGCGATATACCGTTTAAACAAGTCGTTGATCTCTTGGTCCGACGCTCTCAGCTTGGGACCCGTATGGTACCACCCGATCATGCGTTCGCGAGCTGTGCGTGTGTCATGCCAATACAATATCATAAGCCGCATGGACGTACATACCGTTGACTTTTTTAAACATGTCGTACATGCCCTCGATGTAATTATGATCGAGAAACCACGTCTTGCTGTCCTTGTCGTCCTCTTCAAATGGGATCCCGTACGAGTTGGCGACGTTGACCGTCGTGCCATTGTCTTGCCCGAGCAAGACGCCAATGACTCGTTTCGTCGAGTTGCGCGATACGGATCGGGCGTGGTGGTCCGTCACCGACAAGAGCACGAGCGGGTGCACGACTATGGTTGGATGGGTTCGGTGACGTAGGGTCCGAGGGTGGTGGGTCTACTTACTGACGGTGGTGTTCTCGAGGGCTGTGAGCTGAAAAGGCTACGATCGACGGTGGTTTACACAACCAAAAAGCGAACATACCTGCTCGGTCGTAGACGCAACCATGATATATCGTGGGGGTGCACGCACAAGTGGTTATGCCCGTTCCTAGTACGCGCGTTGTGTTGACGCTTGTTTTGACTACATTATGACTTACACAACCAACTACTTACTACTGGTCTCGTTGCGTCCCGAGATACTCCTGGATCGCGTCCACGATCACAGCGTGGTTCTCCTCCTGTTTCAGCCCACACACCACGATCGCACCTACAGTCCCCTCCACGTTCCTCACCCGCACCGGAAACCCACCCGAATGCGACGCATACATGTTCGCGTCCACCTGATAAATCCGCTGCAGCGTCGCATGCACCGTCTCGTCAGGCCACCTCCCCAGCTGCAACTGCAACTGCATCCGCATCGTCGACATCCCCCACCGCAACACCGTCGCCTCCATCCGCTTCACCCAGCACAGCTCGTCCGGGGGCGTCCCCGGGCGCGACGCCGCGAAAAACAGCAGCTGCGACAGGTTCGCGTGCACGATCGACACGACCGCCGCGCTGGCGGGGTGCTTGCGCTGGCAGTGCGTGCGGATGAGGCTCCCGAGGGTGTATGCGACGTCGCTGTCGAACGAGGCGAGCACGCACGCGTCTTCTTGCGCTTGGACGGGCCCGATTTTCGCTTGGATCGTGGCGTTGACCTGCTTTTTGGATGTGATGGCTCGTCAGTCGGTCGGTGTAGGCATTGTGCGCGACGGGAGAAACTGAAAAAGAAAAAAAGAACTTACGACGGCAGACATTGGGAAGCGGTGTGGATGGCTGGGGATGGGGGTGCTAGCATATATCCTCCTTTCCGAGTGACGGAGGGCCACACTGGGACGTGGCACGTCGCCTCCTCGGTCCGCCTATACGGAGACCTTTTGCCAGACACGGACGCCCGAACCGAGCGTGGGTTTCCGCCAGCCCTTGGAGACGCATACCCGATGGTTCCGGATTGCCCCTGCTCCGTCTCTTCAGTATAACTAATCCGTGTGGGACGCCGCGAAGAAAAAAAAAGGAGATGGGACGGTGGACAATGGAGTCTAGCGCCAGTCGTCCTTCACGAAGGCGTCTTCTTGGGCTTTGACGGCACCTGCTAGCTGTGGGTTTTTAGGCTCGGGGCGACGACGACGTGCTGTGGTACCCTTTGGTCCGGTCACCATCATACATACACCACTCTCACCAGTTCTAAGGTCCGCAAGTCGGTAGGGTCCGAAAGACAGCGGGGCACGTACGCGGGCGAGAGGCCGGAGGAGACGTCGACAAACATGTTCAACGGACCCCGCCACGGCGTCGGAGGGAGAGCACAACACCATGGAACGTATCGTGAGCTGCTTGACGCGAGCCGATGGTACATCGAGGAACGGCTTCAGGGACGTTCTTTGGTCGGGTGCATATCATGGTAAGCTCCGCTTACGCGCTGGCGGTATCATCGATGAGTCAAATTTGGGGCTGGTACAAGTTAGGTTATGGAGGTGATAAACCTATGGCGTCGTCTGAGGGGAAGATACTCCTCTAGGATCTGTGGCGTTTGGATCTCAGGTAGTTTTATGGTCAATTCGTGGGCAAGGACGGGCATTGACATCTTGCGCAGCTCTGCGGAAGGGTTGGTGAATGAACACATCTGCATCGATGTAGGCAAGCGTACCGGTAACCAACGATCAAGAGCTATGGGGACGCGAAGAGCCCGAAAGGCGCCAGTTACGAAGCGGGGAAGTGAGGTGTAAGAGAGCAGAGACGGTGGAGAGGACTTGGTGCTAATATTTGGGACACGCGGTAGAAGGGCTTCGCAGAATCGCGATTGGTATCGACTGCCGCTTCTTTCCTCCTACGTCTACGTCGCCTCGTCCTCTAATCGTACGCGTATCCCCTGGCCGACTGAACCCCTATCGTCCCCTAAAGTATTTCTTGACCTTCCTCCCCTTCGATTGTATCAAGTAACATGTTTGGAGAGGACGTCAGGTAGCAAATTGCATGTCTGCCGTCTATCGCATGCTCGCTCACCACAATCCTTGCTTAGAAATGTCCAATGTCTCATTTGTCGTGACAGTGTCGACGACCCAACCTGTCTCGACGCGCCGTGTGGTCATTTCATTTGCGCCCAGTGTGTTATTGGCATGGCTCAAGCAGCCGATAAGAACGAGGATCTTTTCCCTTTGCGATGCTGTCAGGAGCGACTCCCACTGGACACCTTCCTCGGTTTCTTAGAACCGTCGTTCGCTGCATCCTTTGCCTCCAAGTGCACCAAGGCAGCTATCCCTCCAAACATTCGTGTCTACTGTGTCAATGGGGCATGCCTCAAATTCCTTGGTAGACCACCCGCATCACAGTCAAAGGTGATGGCCTGTCCGGCATGTCACACAGAGGTATGTTTGAAATGCAAAAACAAGGCACATGGTAGAAGGCACTGCCGCAAAGAACACGGAGCGCCAGAACTGTATGCGCTGGTCAAGGAGAAAGGCTGGAAGACCTGTCCAAAGTGCCAAATGATAGTGGAGCGCACAGGGGGTTGCTCCAACATTGTGTGCAGATGCAGTGAGAGCTTTTGCTACAAGTGTGGCTCAAGATCTAGGTACTGTCGGTGCTCCGAGTCCGAGTAGAATGTCCACTACAAGCAGAGTATAGAGGCAATAAGTTCTGGCTCAGGACAGGGAATCACAACGTCAAGAACTCCTTCATATTCTCTACCCTTCAGTCTCTTTCTGAGATCCGACCGCAACGCTAGAAACGCCGAGGCAACTTAGCCTCACCACACAAGTTGACGCGTCGTGCCCACCTCTTCTCTGCCTTTTTCCCTTGGTCCCTTCCCTTTCTGACTCTCCGTCCGACCCGTTTTCTCAAGTGCCTTGTTTGCGACTGTCCATATGCCCCACCCTCATTACGAGCATGACGCCATATCTCCTTTTCGATATGTCCTCCATCCGCTTCACCCAGTGGCACAGCTTGTTCAGTGGCGGGTCCCCCGGTGCGACGCTGTGAAAAACAGCAGCTACAACAGGTTAGCGTGCACGATTCACACGACCGCCACGTTGGCGGGGTACTTGCGCTACCAGCAATGCATGTGGATGGCGTCTCCTGAGGGTGTATGCGACGTCACTGTCGAACGAGGCGAGGACGCACGCGTCTTCTTGTGCTTGGATGGATCCGAACGGTTCGCTCGGATCGTGGCTTGAAGACCTGTGTGACTCTCCTCGGTTGGTCGGTTGTGTGCATGCACGTATGCTATGGGAGAAACTTACGACGGTAGACATGGGGAGAATGCGATGCCGGTGGCTGGAATAAGGTGCTAGCGTATATCCTCCTTTCCGAGGATGGAGGGCAACGCTGGGACGCGGAACGTCACCCCATTGCATCGCCTACGGAGGCCCGACCGAGCTTAGTTTCCACCAACCCTGTGCAACGCGTGCCCGATGGTTCTCGTGATGGCCTGAGAAGGGGGATTAATCTGTGCATGTACTTCTGGGAGCGCGTGCATTGTGGATTACTTGACATGATTCAATGACGGTTTCAGGGTGCCGTTTGGTCATGGGTGTGACAAAACATCACCACACTGAACCCCTATTGTGAATGTACCTTCCATAGTTTTAACAGTCACTCCGCCAATTCTTCCCCTTCAATTGGGCTTCATGCTCACCAAGTTGGCATCGCCCATCCAGTGGGTTCTTAAATCAAGCCATGGCATGTTTAAAAAGGATGTAAGGTAGGAAATTGCATGTCTGCCATTTATTGGATGCTTGGTCACCACAATCCTTGCTAGAAAAGTTGAATGTGTTATTTGCTATGACAGATTCAACCCCACAACCTGTCTTAATGGACCATGTGGTCATTTCATCTGCACCCAGTGTGTTACTAGCATGGCTAAAGTAGCCTATAATGATGAAGATCTTTTCCCTTTACAATGCTGTCAGCAGTGGTTGCCAGTGGACATCTTTCTTAGTTTCTTAGAACCTTCATTTGGTGCATCTTTTGTTTCCAAGTGCACTAAGGCAGCCATTCCTCCAAATATTCACATCTACTGTCCCAACAGGACATGCTCCAGATTCCTTGGCAGATCATCATCAGAACCATGGGTGATGTCCTGTCCAGAGTGCTACACAAAAGTTTGTTCAAAATGCAAAAATAAAGCACATGGGAGAAAGCATTGTGAAGAAACTGGAGTGCCAGAAGTCTGTGCCCTTGCCAAGGAGAAAGGCTGGCAGACCTGTCCAAATTGCCAAATGATAGTGGAGCACATACTGTAGGGGTTGCTTTCATATGAGATGCAGATGTAACCAATCCTTTTGCTACAGGTGTGGCAAAATATGTAGGTACTGTTCATGCTTGTAACTAGTAGAATGGATGAAACTCCATCTTCTGTATGCCTGCTTTATCTGGATTCTGCCTTGAAGTTTTTTCTGAGATCTAATAATGCTAGGAATGCCAAGGCATAGAAGGTCTTCCTTTTTCTGGTTTTTACTCTCCATCCAACCATTTTATTGGATGCTTTGTTTGTGGTAGTAACACCACCTCCAAGCACTTGTCCATATGACCCACTCCTTGGCCCCATGGCTCTTCTGAAGATGGCAAAGGGCATGGTTTCACCAGTGAGACAAGTGCTTTTTTGAGCCACAAGGGGTCAAGGAAGATAATATGGGCAATGCTACCAATTTTTGGAGAGTATGAATGAGATACTCACTGGTGGTCATCATTTTGTTTTGATCTATGCTGGTGGAGGTGTCTCTGTTCTCCTTCTTCATTTTATTTTCCCTTCTCTCCCTCTTCCTCTGTTGCTTTGGATTCTGTGTTGTTGTGCATATTCTAGTTATACACCATTCATTCTATGGTCTCAATCCTCAAAAAAAAAAGTGTTCATTATGTTTGGGTATACAATATCACAAGATGTTTGAAGAATGCCCAAATGACCCTCCAACAGACCTAGCACATATTGACCACTGGCTACATTCCAAACTCTAATGGTGCTATCATATGCACCAGAGACAATGTGAGTACCATCAGGTAAGTAATCAATAGAGCAGGCTATGTCTAAGTGCCCCTTCAGTTTTGCTACACACTGGCAGGTGGTTACATCCCAAATTCTGAGGATTCCATCCACAGAGTCAGTGACAATTTGTCTTCTGTTGGGGGAATAGACAACAGTGGTAGTACCCCCCTTAAATGGACCTGCTGCATATTGACCATTGGTGGCATTCCAAACACCAAGAGTCTTATCCATAGAGACAGAGACAATGTGAATACCATCTGGTGAATAGACCACTGAGATGATATGTGTTACGCTTACTGCGAGCACGTGCCCAAGTGGAATAAACGTCGTAGTCTAGGAGAGGTTGGATCAATAGTAGCCGAAGGTGAACCTTATGCACTGCGAGCTAGAGGCCCAGCGAAGTGCGCGTCCTGTGCACAAGATGAGGCCGACGACCAACTAAGGTGTGACCTACGACGAGCTCAACTAGGGGGCGAGCGAGGAGCGTGGAATGCAAGCGAGGTCAAGGGGGACGAAGTCTTGACGTCTGAGCACCAGTACACCAGTAACCAGGTAGATTGCAAGGGCACACTTAAGTGCAGGGAGATTGCAGTACACAATGGCGTAGAACTAGCTTAGGGATCACTAGCTAGTACTCTGGTGTTCTATATACTCTCCAGTATGGCGCACGGGCTGTTACGCTTACTGCGAGCACGTGCCCAAGCGGAATAAACGCTATGTCGGAGAGGTCGGATCAATAGTTGGCCGAAGGCAAACCTTATGCACTGCGAGTGTTACGCTCAACTCGAGTGTAGCCCAGATAGGTCTGAGGTTCGAAGGTCAGAGGAGTCCTAAGAGAATAGGACGACGTAGGGTCAAGGGTTCTTGACGACTGAGAAGTTTAGTCGTCGTAGGTTCAAAGGTTCTAGAGAC